>CM076583.1:20709144-20951554 GCA_034641835.2 Pinus albicaulis
TACCTCATATCTTTCTGGTTGCTACATGTATATCTCTTCCTCAAAATCTCCATGGAGAAATGTTGTCTTTACATCTAACTGTTCAATATGTAAATCTTTCGTTGCTACAAGACTTAAAATAGTTCTGATTGAATTCATTTTAACAACAAGAGAAAATATTTCATCAAAATCAATACCTTTCTTCTGTGCAAACCCCTTCACCACAAGTCTAGCTTTGTACCTCTGTTTTCCTCCATCTTCTTCCTTCAGCCTGTAAACTCATTTATTATGCAATGCAGTTTTACCTGTAGGCAACCTGACTAAGTCCCAAGTCTGGTTATGCTTTAAGGAGTCCATCTCTTCTTCCATGGCTAGCTCCCACTTCTTCCTGCTTTCAACCTGCATTGCTTCTTCATAACATTCAGGTTCACCAGAATCAGTCAACAATAGATAATATAATGAAGGAGAGTATCGTTCAGGGGGTCTACTTATCCTGGTAGATCTTCTAACACCACTTTCAGGTGTTCGAGGTGCCTGCTGCTGTTGTGGTGGTTGCTGCTGCTGTGGTTGTTGATTATTATTATTTTCAGGCACCTTTAATTTTTCAGATATCTCATCAAGAACCACGTATTCCTTTCTTTCTTTTTCTTGTTTCTTTTCCTGCAGTTGATTCTTATACAAGACCTTTTCATTGAATATTACATCTCTGCTCCTAATGATTTTGTGATTTTCATAATCATATAAGCGATAACCAAAATCATTAACACCATATCCAATAAAGATACATTTCTTTGATTTTGCCTCAAGCTTTGTTCTATTTTCTTTATTAATATGGACAAAGGCCTCACAACCAAAAGGCTTTAAAAAGAGTAGTTTACCTTTTTACCTGTCCATGCTTCCTCTGGAATACCACCATCCAAGGAACTTGAAGGCCCTCTGTTTATTAGATAAACAACAGTATCTACAGCATCTGCCCAAAATTGTAAAGGCAATCCTGCATGCAATCTCATGCACCTTGCACGCTCCATGATTATTCTGTTCATCCTTTCTGACACACCATTTTCTTGTGGTGTTCTTGGAACTGTCTTCTCTCTACGAATTCCATGCTCTGAACAGTACCTATCAAACTCTTTGCTGCAATATTCACCTCCATTGTCTGATCTGAGACACTTCAACTTCTTTCATGTCTCAATCTCAACCAAAGCTTTCCATTCTTGAAAGTATCAAATACATCAGATTTATTCTGAATACAATAAATCCATGTTTTTCTAGTTGCATCATCAATAAAAGTAACATAATAACGAGAGCCACCGAGAGATGATACCTGAGCAGGTCCCCATACATCTGTATGCACAAGCTCCAATTTTCCGCTCTTCTTTTCTTTCCCAACTCTGAGAAATCTGACTCTCTTTTGTTTTCCATAAATGCAATTTTCACAGAAATCCAAATCAACATTCTTCAAACCTGACAACAAATTTCTTGAGTGAAGAATCTTCATTCCCTTCTCACTCATGTGTCCGAGCCTATGATGCCATAATGCTGCATCTGCTCCTTTGGAAGTTAAAACATTAACAGAGTTAGAAATACCATTGCATAAATACAATGTACCAACCTTTTCGCCTTTTGCTATTACCAGGGATCCTTTGGTGACCTTCCAAGTTTTATCTGTGAAAGTTGTCACACAACCTTCACTGCCTAACTGCCCTGTTGAAATCAGATTTTTCTTCAGATCTGGAACATGCCTTACCTCCTTTAGTAGCCATTGGTTTCCATTCTGTTGTTTTACAGGAACTTTACCCATTCCAACAATTTTACAGGGTTTATCATCACCCAAACGAACTTGTCCAAAATCTCCTTGAACATAGTCATGAAAATATTTCTTATCAGGTGTGGCATGGAATGAAGCCCCTGAATCTACAACCCAAGAATCAGTAACATTTTCGAAAGAAAGAATCAAAGCATCTTGTAACACATCACCTATCACATTTGCTTCATGATTGTTTTCTTGTTGTGTTTCTCCTTCTTTTCCCTTCCGAGATCTACAGTCTTTCTTTAGGTGTCCTTTCTTTCCGCAATTCCAGCACACTATCCCCGATCTGGACTTGGATCTGCCTTTCCTTGATTTACTGCGATATCCCGGGCTCTTTCCTCTTTCCATTCTTCTTCCCCTAGACTCTGCACTCAAAGCATTACCTGATGTCTCACCAGAGCTTTTCCGTCGCATTTCCTCACTAAGGATAGCACCAACAACATCATCAAACTTTAAAGTACTAGATCCAGAGACAAAGTTACTAATGGCCATTACTAAACCATTCCAACTCTCTGGAAATGAGCACAAGAATAATAGAGCTCTAACTTCATCATCAAAGTTTACCCCTACAGAACATAACTGACTGGTAACTGTATTAAATTCATTTAAATGGTCTGCAACAGATCCACCTTCCGACATCTTCATATTAAATAGTCGTTTCATAAGAAATACCTTGTTTGAGGCCGAGGGTTTTTCATATAGTTTCGCCAACGTCTTCATCAAACCCTCTATTGGTGTTTCCTTCGAAATATTGAAGGCAACTGATGCCGCAAGACACAACCGTACTATTCCAAGTGCCTTTCTATCGAGAATGTTCCATTCCGCGTCTGTCATGGTCGTCGGCTTCTTTGTTTTTCCGCTTAATGGTAGGTATAGATCTTTCTGATATAGATAATCTTCCATCTGCATCTTCCACAGTGGAAAGTTTTGGCCATTAAAATTCTCAACCCTAAACTTACCATCGTCCGCCATTGCTCCCACTCAAACCAGGAACCCTTCTTTCCTGCGAGTTTATCAGCCAAATATACCTTCGGATTTGATACTAGTTGTTAGAAAATTATATATTATGGAGCAATGCAACACATAAAATATGTAGAAAATACAAGCACACAAAACATATAAAACCAGAGAGACACAGATATACGTGGTTCACCCAGTTTGGGCTACGTCCACCCCGAACGACCAGTCCTTCCTTTCTATTATCCAGCCAAATGAAGAGACAAAACCTACAGCTGATCCGCTGTAATATCCTTTGTTCTCTCTCACAGTCTCCCTATCTGTTTCCCACTCAGAGAATACACATACAATATGCAGCCACAATACAATACCCTCATAAAAGCGAGGGGTTGCCTTCTAGGGAAAAAAAACCTAAACTAAACATAAATTCTACCGTCAGATCATCCGCCTAATGAACGGCCCATATTGAATAGAAATTACTATACTTTTACAAGGCAATTTTACATCTATTTTTGGCTTCGGGGGCGCTGCCGGAGCCTTTACGGGGGGAACTCCGAAAGTCTTCTTTTCCTGAACCAAGTTGTTTTGTAGCGTATATGGATTAATTTCGGGCGGCGTTGCCACCCCTTTTTAAGGTACAGGGGTCCAATGCTGTGATACAAAGTAAAAAAGATAATCAGGCTCAACACCCAACAAGCAGCGTTTTTATTTAAAAGGGAAACGCGCTGGTTGGCTAGGGCCCAGCCAACCCAACACGTTTACCCCATTTCTTATTTTCCTGTAATTTGTGTTTACATTGTCAAGTGTGATTTAATTTTAAGCACATGCATTCCTGTCTAAGTGAAAGCGGATCCATTGTGTGAAGTAGATAAATTTCCTTTTCCTGCAATTTCCTTTCTTACACTTGATTTCAGATTGGTTTTCCTCCACCTGGTCCAAGCAGGAGAAATAACCATGCACCAGTGCATGTTGGTGTTGTATCTCCTTTTCTGCAATTCCGTTTGGTTGGTTTTCCTAGCCTGGTCCAAGCAGGAGAAATAACCCTGCACCAGTGCACATTGGTGTGATATCTCCTTTTCTGCAATTCTGTTTGATTGGTTTTCCCTGCCTAGTCCAAGCAGGAGAAATGAACCTGCACCAGTGCACATTGGTGTGATGCAACAAAGCTTATTAGTCTACTTCCCACAATATTCTTTCTTTCATTAAATGCTTATGACAGGATAGATGTATATTTATTGTTTCTTTATTCCTGCACTCTGTTAAAATCATAAACATTCACTTTTTATGTGTGCAATTTGATTTAATAGTATAATAGCACTTGAAATAATTAAGCACTCATTTTAAGAATTAAATGCTAAGTGCAGGAAGCTTTGATCCAGTGCAAGATCTAGTTTCTTGCCACAGGATATGAGTGATTCGAACCTGGAAAAGTTCAAGCCCTTGCATGAAGTAAAAAGCCTTTAGTAAAGAAACCATTTATACCTTCTACATAAATCTTTGTTCCTGCACTAGTGCAAACAGACTACAATAGTGCATGATAGATTAGCGCAAGAAGGAAATCTCTAAAGGAGCAGATTTAAGGGCCCATCTGATGAGACTGATACATGTCTCTGCTAAAGGAAAACACACACTTAGTAGTTAAAAAATAATTAGCTAGGGTGATTGCCTTTTATTTTTAATTCGCTCTTGCAAATGCATTCTTCCTTGTTCCAGTCTTAGATTATTTTGATGGTTCAAGTTGCATTTTCTCTTTTTAATTTGATTATGCAACATTTCCTTTAAAGAAAGTAGGGATTTATATTAGAAAGATTCATACCATCTCTGGCATTGCCTATGCTTCGTCTCTAAGTTTACGGATCCCCTGGGTTGACAAATTAAGTGTTGAGGAGTTTTCTTAAGTGTAATTCCTACACCCAACATTTTGGCACCATTGCCCGAGAGGCGATTTGATTTGCTAAGAATTTTATGATTATACAATAGAGGTAATTTTTTCTTTATTTTTGCAGTATTGTTTGGAAAAGCTTCTTTGAAGGAATTTTACTGGTGTTAATTGATTTATGACAAGATTTTTTACTAGAATTTGTTTGTTATTTTTCTTTCTTTTTTGAAATGAATGCCTAGAAAAGGTAAGGGTTCGAAGCCCACGAAGGGCCAAAATAATTCCAAAACAATTCTCATATTGGGTTTCTTTCTATAAGAAGGAAGCCCAATCCAATTCAAACCCATCACGCAGGAACAATCCACCTAGATTTTGGTGACAACAGATCAGGTGTGATTTAGCCTGTTGAGAGTGGTACAAGTAAAAGGGAAACAATGGTGGACCATGAAGATCATTTGCAAGGGACTGGTGAAAACCAGGTAAGTAAAGAACAATCCACTTTTGTGTTTCCAGTTGTGGATCCTGATACTGTGGCGCAAATGAAGAATATTCCACCATCAGCTCTCCCTCATTTCCATGGTAAAGTTCATGAAGATCCTGACTCTTTTCTATTCGAGTTTGATATTCTGTCTATAAGTTATGATTATTCAACTGATGCTCAGAAGTTAATATTATTTCCTGTTACTCTCAAGGACTCAGCTCTACGCTGGTTTATGGGGTTAGGAGGAAACACTATAAACTCTTGGGATCAGATGAAGAGAGTGTTTTTGTCTAAATATCAAGTGTATTGCAAAAATCAGGACATGCAAGATGAGATTTTTACAATCATACAATATGATGATGAAATTCTTGAAGATTACCTAGAAATATTTCTGTATATTTTACAAAGGTCGAAACTTAAGTTTGATCCCAGTACTATTAGAACCTTGTTCTTAAGAGGAATTACTGATAATGCTATAAATAATTTAAATCTGTTAGGACAAGGTGATATTTCTCAACAAAATTTTGATCAAATTTGTGAATTATGCAGGAAACTTTCAAGAAATCAGTATAGATCCGGTATGGGAAATCAAAATAGAAATAGAAGAACTGAATCTACTGATGCTATGATTATTGGACTAGAAAATAAAATGGAAAACATGAAAATTGATATAATGAATATTGTTACCAAACAATTAGACTCTTTAAATTTTTTTCAAAAACTCATGAAGGAACAAGAGTCATTATGTATTTTCTGTCGTAAATGTAGAGACAAGCATCCTCCTAAAGAGCGTCCTCTTAATTTGAAAGAAACTAATAAGTGTGCTATTTGTGCAGAAGACCATGTCACAGAAAAATGTCCCTCTATACAAGGACTTAAAGCTGTATTTACAGGGGGACAACCTGAAGTTGAATACTTGTATGCTATGGGAGTAAGAAGGAATTGGCCTTAGGTAGGTACAGGTATGGCTCCTGAATTTTCTCCACACTATTTTGGTTATAATTCACATGCATATTCTTATCCTAACACTAATTAGCAGTGGCAGTATGGGAATCAATATCAGCATGGGCAACCTTCTCAACCATGGAAAAAAGGTTGGAGAGGGCCAACTCATTCTCCATATTCCTACCAGCCACCTATGCAGTCATATCCATCTACGCATACACCTTATTCAATGCCTCAACTTTAGAGTTAGTCTACTCCACGTTGCCTTTACCTCCACCCTTTAACCTCCTCAATTGCCTGCTCAACCTATGCCCAATCATAAAAATAATAAAGCAGTGCGAATGATCCATGTAACAAACCCACTTTTACCATTCGAGTACCAGTCTATTCCAGTTGGGGTTCATGATATTCAATTAAGACCAGGAAGGACTGTGACATCAGAAAATCAGAAGCAACCTATAGTGATTGTTGAAGAGAAAGGAGAAGAGGAAACTCTTAACCATTCTCCAAAAGTTGTCACTAAGCAACCCTTACCCTTTGAATCATTTCCATCTTCTTTCAAACAACCTCCCTTCCCAGAGAGGCTAGTAATGGAAAGAAGTGAGCCTATTTCTGAGACTATTTTGGCATCTGAGCTTCGAAATATTTTCATTAAGATACCTTTACTTCAAGCCATTAAAGAGATCCCCATTTGTACCAATATTATTAAGGAACTCTGTCTCAATAAACCTGGGAGGAAGAGAGTGGAATCCAAAACCATTCAATTTGTTGGTAGGGCAGCAGAGTTGATGACGAGATGTGTGTCTATGGAAAAATATACTGATCCTGGAAACCCTGTTTTCTCAGTCCAAATTGGTAATGTCCTGGTCTCTAATGTTATTATAGACTTGGGGGCAGCCATTAATGTCATGACTAAGCAAACCATGGATCAACTTCGGTTATCTCATCTTCGCCCTACTCCCACTGTGCTTGAATTAGCAGATAGATCTAAAATTAAGCCAGAAGGAGTATTGGATGATGTGATAATCTCATTAGATTCTTGGGAATATCCTGCTGATTCCATTGTGCTTAAAAAAAAGAACCTAGTAGGAGAAAATCCCTTTATCTTGGGATGACCATGGCTTTCTATGGCCGATGCATATATTGGATGTTGTTTCGGTGATATGTATATTTCGCATGGAGATTCTAGGAAGAAAGTTACCTTATACCCCCCTGCCAGATCCATTCAGGACCTTTGAGATACTTTATGGTTGGATCAAAGCAGTGATGAGGAGACTCAGTGCATTTTCCTTATCCATCATTATACTGGGTCTTCACAAGAGGATGAGATTCAAGATTTCCCGAATAATCTAGACACTATGCCTAATTTTGAGCCATTGAGCCATATTTTTAGCTTAGATTTTCAAGATAATCATGATTCTCATTCTTCTGTACCACTGCATTTGACCACTCCCTTGAGTACTCCTGAGCCTGACACTAATCTTGTTGAGATTAGCCCTGGTAAATCCTTGCATATTAGTTCATATTTGGGCTCATCTCAGCAGGAGCAGCTTGTGAATTTGTTGCAAAACCATCTTAGTGCCTTTGCTTGGGGCTATGAAGATATGAAGGGTATTCCTCCTGAAACTTGTACACATCATATCTATATTCAGGAAGGAATCCGACCTGTCCAACAACCCCAAAGGCAAATGAATCCAGCTCTAAGAGATATTGTGAAGGAAGAAGTACAAAAACTCTTGGATGCTGGTTTTATCTATCCTATTTCCGACAGTCAGTGGGTTTCTTCATTAGTGCTAGTACCTAAGAAAGATGGAAGATGGCGTATTTGTATTGATTATCGAGAATTAAACAAAGCCACTCTCAAATATTGCTTCCCTCTCCCTTTCATTGACCAGGTGCTTGATACCCTTGCAAGAAAGAAATAATTTTCCTTTTTGAATGGCTTCAGTGGCTATAACCAAATACATATTACACCCGAAGATCAGGATAAAACTACTTTTACATGTCCATGGGGTACATTTTCTTATAAAGTGCTTCCCTTTGGTTTATGTAATGCCTCAGCTACCTTTCAAAGGGCAGTCCTGGCCATTTTTGCTGATCTAGAATTTGTAGAAATTTATATAGATGACTTTTCTGTGTTTGGTGATTCTTTTCAAGAAGCTCCCAAAAATTTGGAGAAAGTACTTCTTCGTTGTGAGGAAGCCCATCTCACCTTGAGTGAAAAGAAATGTAGATTAATGTGCAAAGCAAGAGTGGTACTTGGCCATTTGATTTCTGGTAAAGGTATCCAGGTTGATCCATCAAAGATTTAAATAATTCTGCATCTTCCTGCACCCAAAAATCAAAGGGAAGTAAGAGGTTTTTTAGGACATGCTGGTTACTATAGAAGATTCATTGAAATTTTTTCTAAGATAGCTGCCCCTCTTTTCCGAATTCTAGCTAAGGATAGTGAATTTTCTTGGCGCACAACTTGCCAACAATCTTTTGAAACATTGAAGGAAAAGTTAGTACAAGCACCAATTTTGAGAGGTTCTAACTGGTCCTTGCCTTTTCACATTTCCTCTAATGCTTCAGATTTGGTTATTGTCACAGCTTTAGGACAAGAGGAAAATAAGCAATCCTATGCTATTTATTATATTATTAAGAATTTGTCTTCTGTTGAATTAAATTATATAGTTACAGAGAAAGAGTTTTTAGCTGTAATTTTTGCAATTAATAAGTTCAGGCACTATATTACAGGATATAAAGTATTTGTACATACTGATCATTCCGCGATTAAATATTTGACGAACAAACCATTGAATAGTGGTAGAGTGACTAGGTGGTTGCTATTGTTGCAGGAACTTAATGTTACTATTGTTGATAGACCAGGAAAATCTAATGTTGTAGCAGATTTTATTTCTATATTAGATAATCCTGGTGAAGCAACTCCTGTTAATGATGATTTTCCGGATGAACATCTTTTTGCTATGTCAACGGATTCTCCGTGGTTTGCTGACATTGCTAATTACTTGGTTACCGAGAAAACACCACCCCACTTTTCCGCTCGTGAAAAACGGAATATTATTCAGAAAAGTGCTGCATACTCCTGGATTCAAGGAGATCTCTTTTACAATGGTCCAGATCTGATTATCCGTAGATGTGTAAGAGAGGAGGAAGTGTTTGACATATTGAAATCTGCTCATGATGAACCTTGTGGAGGCCACTTCGGTGATAAGCGGACTGCATATAAATTATTGCGTGTTGGTTACTTTTGGCCTTCCTTGTTTAAGGATGCCAAACAGTATGTCAGGCGATGTGATAACTGTCAACGAGTGGGCCATCCTAATCAAACCAATGAAATGCTTTATGCCCCCAAGTTATGATTGAGCTGTTTGAAAAATGGGATATTGATTTTATAGGGCCAATAAATCCAACGTCATTAAGTAAAAAGCATATTTTGGTTTGTACAGATTTTGTTACAAAATGGGTAGAAGCTAAAGCTATTTCCTTTGCTACAGAAAAAGTTGTTGTTGATTTTCTTTTTACTGAAATCTTTACTAGATTTGGTGTGCCTAGAGAAATTGTTTCTGACAATGTTCCGCAGTTTATTTCTAATCTGGTACAGGGTGTGATGGAGCTATACAAGATCCGGCACAGGAAATCCACGTCGTATCACCCACAAGTATATGGCCAGGTGGAATCCACAAACAAAGTGATCGAGTCCATTCTTACAAAGACAGTAAATATGCATCAGAAATACTGGGCTGAAAGATTACCAGAAGCTTTGTGGGCATACAAAACCACTTGGAGAAATAGCACGGGACATACACCATATGAGCTGGTATATAGACAATAGGTTCTGTTACCAATTGAATTCCAGATCAAAACTTTCAGAACTGCAGTTCAATTAGGAATAGATCTCTCTGAGGCACAACAAAAACGTCTTCTCCAATTAAATGAGTTAGATGAACTTCGTAGGGATGCTTTTCAACAAAACATACTAATGCAGTAGCAACACAAAAGGTGGCATGACAATTCTATTCAGAAAAAGCAATTCCAACCAGGTGATTGGGTGCTCCTTTATGATTCTAGATTTAAATTTTTTAAAGGGAACTTCCATACACATTGGATGGGATCTTATGAAGTGATCCAAGTATTTTAGAATGGAGCAGTAGAAGTTAAAACTATTGATGGACAAAATTCAGTATTCTTGGTAAATGGACAGAGATTAAAGAAGTATTTTCAGCCACTTGCCAGGAAAGATTTTACACAGCAAGTCCAACAGCAATTTGGGATGGTAGTGGTGAATGGTAATACCAACCTTATGAAAACATGAATTCTTCTTCTTCTTAAGAAAAAAAGGGAAAGAAAAAAAAGAAAAAGAAATTAAATAAATAAATAAAAAGTAAAGAAAAAATATTTTCCTGTAATTATGAAAATCAGTTCGCTGACATGATTACAGAAGGATCAACTTGAAAACCAACTTGCTGACAGGAAGATAAAAAATTTATAATAAAAAGAGAATTTTTCTTGATCTTTAGATATGCTAGCGACCACCAAGTAAAAGCAGGTTCAACAGAACCAACCTTTATACAATTGGGGTAATTAGCATGGATATTTTTATTCAAGTAACGCTTAATTCTCGCTACAGTTATTTTT
Source organism: Pinus albicaulis (assembly GCA_034641835.2). NCBI lineage: Eukaryota > Viridiplantae > Streptophyta > Pinopsida > Pinales > Pinaceae > Pinus > Pinus albicaulis. The sequence continues at coordinate 20,719,837 of CM076583.1, forward strand.
CTTGCACTAGTGCAGGCAGACCTTCCAGAATTTTTTTTGCCTTTCTTCACAATCCACTTTCGTAACACTCCCTCAGTTTTCTTCTTCAATCCCAGAATGATTAACCTTCCCATATTCTTCTGAATTCACCCTGTCCATTTCGTAAAAACCCAAATTTACCCTTGAATTTTTTTTCCCTATCCCATTTCTGTTTATCCCCTCTTGTGGTACTATTCTTGGAATCCCTGTAACAAAATTCCTTCCCATTCTGAAATTTCCCTCTTCCCACTTCTTTGTTCCCTCATAAATTCATTGCAGGATCTCGCGCACAAAGAGAAAAAGGATATGCTCTGAAGCATCAAGAAAGGGAAAAGAAAATTTCCAGTATAAGTTGAGGAAGCCATGTTGGAAGTCTAGCCTATATTTTACTTAAATTCCCTGTTCTTTTTTCAGATATTATGCTTGCACTAGTGCAAGCATGTCGTCCTATATAATAATGCAAGCAGAATGGTACTAGCAGAATAGTATAGTTTAAGCGGTGCAAGCAGACTGGTGTAATCATGCACCCTGTCAGAAACATAATACAATTTGTTCTTTTTATAACATACGTCATAGGAAAGTGGTCATCATGAAAGTTTATAAGAAGTCCTTTCACTTAGTCGATGAGTACTTGTGCTATCATATTAACTAGGAGAAAATTATTTAAAGTACAAGGTGTTTTTAAGTTAAGAATCATGATCATTTTTTAATGAATGCTAAAGTTATTTTTTTGAATTATGAAGGAGTGCGGAAGTGTTCAACCGTTGCTTGGATATAATTGCCCCTTTCCGCCATAATCCTAGATGTCCTTCACTTGTAACAATTACCTCACTTAGCCATTAAAACGCCGCCGAAAGCACCAGTCCGGCACGATCTCAAAGATGCAGCGCATCCACAGCTATTTTAGTGGAATGAATGGGTGATAATATGGAAGGGATGGTGGATGGTTGGATCCCTATCTATAAGAACCAATTTTCCCAGTGTTGCATGTAAATTCTTGACTATTCATAACCGTTAAGCAGCAATGCTGCCTGTTCGAAGCAAACCTTCGTCTCTCAGTAGGGTAGAACAGACTGCTGAGTATTGCAATAGTCTTACAGTATTGTGAGACTCAGGCTTTCTTCAATTCTTGCAAAATTTTGATGGGCACAACAGTGAAGTGGCCCTACAGTTTGCCAGAAGTTTAAAAATGGCCGAGTAAAAATTGGGCTTCTAAAATTTGAGGTTACAGAGGAGTTTATAGCAGTAGCAACATGCTTGGAAAATACTAGTGAGCAGTGGTTTAAAAATTAGAAACTAGAAAGGAAGCAATGGCAGCGTTTCATCATCGACAAGAATATAAAGGTAGATTGGAAGCAAGGAATTCCGTGCAGTGCCTTGCTGGGATAGTGGCGGGACCTCCTTTTCATCCTACAGAAATTCGTAACCTGTGAGGGAAGGTACTCCCTCAATTTTGTGTACCATTTTAGGATGTTGCAGCATTTCGAAGCTGGCTGGCACGTCTAGTGGAGGTTTGATTTCCCCTATTTTTTACTTAAGAGCTTGGAAAAAATGGCCAAGGGTGTGTGGGACAGACGGGCATACCAGGCCGACAAGAAGTTATATCACCACGGCTTGATAAATATTTTTTCCAGAAACAATTAGAAGTTAAAGGCACGACCTGGGAGGCTCTGTTAAAACAGCTACATAAAAAGACAACTGCTGGAAAGGAGACAGAGGACCCCACTAGCACAAGCAAGGGTCCGAGTAAGACTATCAAGGGGAGTCCTTCTTGCACCCATGCAAAAATGAAATGACCTAAAAAATCAACAGAAGAAAGGGCCCCATCTCCAAATAAGAAGACACCTGGTGCACTTGTTGAAGAGACTCCTTCTACAACACTAGTACAGGCACAGACCCCTGAAGAAAACAACCTGTCAATCCTTGCGGACGCAATAAAATTTGTAGAGGTTGAAGATGACACTCTGTTGGTCGATTTCATTAAAAGGGCCCGGAAAAAGAATGAAGAATCTAGTGCAGGTAAAGAACCACAATCCCCATAGGATGTTGAATCCCCTTTTGCACCAGTGCAAGAAGAAGAAGAACCAGAAGAAGAAGAAGAACCAGAAGAAAAAGAAGAAGAAGAGGAATACTGAGGTCCCTAAAGAAGATACTGCCCCTGTCGATATAGAAGAAGAATAATTTCTTGATGTAACCATGAGGGATACTGAGGTCCTTGAGGAAGACACAACCCCTGTCGAGACAAAAGAAGAAGAAGATTTGGTAACTCCTGCTGCTCAAATAGTTGAATTAGAGCTTCAAGTGTAGAACTTAGAACAGCTCATAGCTAAAGCGTAGGGGGATAAAGAATAAATTAAAGAATAATTAACTGCGGAGATCCATAAAAAGAAAGGATAAGTTAGAGTTTGGAAGTATCGAGTTGCGCAATGTTTCAAGCAACTTAGAAAGGTGACAAAGAAACTAAAGAACATCAGAAAGAAGAAGTCTGAAACATTGCAAGCTGATGTCAGTATGTCAGAGCAGGATTGAGTTGGAATGCTCAAAGTTTTGAAGGTTTTTTGCAAAGGTAAAGAGTTGTGTGAGGAAACACAACAGCTTAGGGATGGGAGGATATTAGCCCCCCAATTTTCTCTCTTTTTTCCATTTTCCCCTTCCTAAATCATAACCATTTACCTTTGTTTACCTCTTTTATGCACCCTCATCTTGCACTAGTCCTAACACAGCAACATATTTCGTATAAACTTTATTTTTCATATTTTTAATTAAAATTAGCATTAATTAATTATTTATTACATGATTTCTTATTTTTAATCACTCTTTGTAACTTATCGATATCTCCAATGTTTATTTGGTAGTTAGAGTAGTTACCGTGACCGCTGATTCTAGTGCAGGATTGAATCTTGCACCGTTGCCAGCAAAACAAGTCCTTGCAGCAGATCCGAACCTCCTTGATCACCGCCTCGTTTTGAGCAGCTTCAACCACGATAGCAAGATCAACCCAAAGGCAACCGAGACCAAATCTGTGAAGGACGAAAGTTGGAGATTGGCTACGACCAGTTTTGCTAACTGTCTAATTTTGAAGGCCAAAAAGATAAATTTTGCGTTTGGTTATGTAATCGATTGAATGATCTATTTTGGCCTTTGGCCAAAGATCTAGATAATGTAGAATGTAAATAGGACTAAGGGGAAGTTTTGGTAGCAGAAGAGAACAGAGACACAACTAGAGAGGCGGCAACAGGTTGTTGTATTTTGTTATCGCCCGAATCTGAGCTGGGCGATGTATTAATGTATGTACTTGCCTCAGTGAATTAATGAAAGGGAGCTCCATCTCATGTTTCACAAATTGCGTTTTTGTATTTGAGTTGATGAATTGATTAAGGTATTGAGCATATTTATTATTTAAAAGGGAAACACGCTAGTTGGCTAGGGCCCAGCCAACCCAACACGTTTACCCCATTTCCCGATTTCCTGTAATTTGTGTTTACATAGTCAAGTGTGATTTAATTTTAAGCACATGCATTCCTATCTGAGTGAAAGCGGATCCGTTTTGTGAAGTAGATAAATTTCCCTTTCCTGCAATTTCCTTTCCTATACTTGATTTTAGATTGGTTCTCGTCCGCCTGGCCCTAGCAGGAAAAATAACCCTGCACCAGTGCACGTTGGTGTGATATCTCCTTTTCTGCAATTCTGTTTGATTGGTTTTCCCTGCCTGGTCCAAGCAGGAGAAATGAACTTGCACCAGTGCACGTTGGTGTGATGCAGCAAGCCTTCTTAGTCTACTTCCCGCAATCTTCTTTCTTTCATTAAATGCTTATGACAGGATAAATGTATATTGATTGTTTCTTTATTTCTGCACTCTGTTAAGATCATAAACATTCACTTTTTATGTGTGAAATTTGATTTAACAGTATAATAGAACTTGCAATAATTAAGAACTCATTTTAAGAATTAAATGCTAAGTGCAGGAAGCTCTGATCTGGTGCAAGAACTAGTTTCTTGCCACGAGATCTGAGTGCTTTGAACTTGGAGAAGTTCAAGCCCTTGCATGAAGTAAAAAGCCTTTAGTAAAGACACCATTTATATCTTCTGCATAAATATCTGTTCTTGCACTAGTAAAGCTGACTGCAATGGTGTAGGACAGATTAGTGCAAGTAAAGCTGACTGCAATGGTGCAGGACAGATTAGTGCAAGAAGGAAATCTCTAAAGGAGCAGGTTTAAGGGCCCATCTGATGAGACTGCTAAGTGTCTCTGCTAAAGAAAAACACATATTCAATAGTTAAACACTAATTAGCTAGAGTGATTTCCTTTTATCTTTAATTCCGTTTTGCAAATGCATTCTTGCTTGTTCCAGTCTTAGATTATTTTGATGGTTCAAGTTGCATTTTTTTATTTTTAATTTGATTCTGCAATCTTTCCTTTAAAGAAAGTAGTGATTTATATTAGGAAGATTCACACCATCTCTGGCATTGCATGTGCTTCGTCTCTAAGTTTATGGATCCCCTGGGTTGACAAATTAAGTGTTGAGGAGTTGCTTAAGTGTAATTCCTGCACCCAACAACGTTCACTGAAATTGAGGAATTTGTGGATATTCAATCGCGGTATGTGTTTTAACTATGAAAAAAATAATCTTTGAGGATACAAAATGACAGATAGTATGATAAGCATGTAAGGTAATACCTGTAACGCATATTCAATAATTGCAAAGATGATACCGAGATGATAGGAATCGAGGCATAGACGTTTTGTATTCCTTCACCGAGCGCAGGTCGACTGGTGTGGAAATAATGCAACAATTATTTCAGATTGGCTTAAGGGGACAAAGCTTCAAAAAAGACAGAACAGATGGGAAGAGTGTTACAGTCAGCGAAGGTTTTGGGGCACAAAGGTTTACAGTTAGTGAAGAATATGAACGATCCCTGAGCACAAGTTTTAGAGAAATATGGGATATGTTGTTGGCGCTCCACAAAGAAATAGAAAAAGACACCAAACTAATCACAGAACCAACCACAAAATTAATGGCTCAAATTATTAAACATGGCAGGTATACGCCTACTCTGATACCATGTTAAACACATGCATGGTGGATGAGAAATTAAACACACATAAAGGGAAAGATAAGCATTAGTTGCATTTATATTACTCATAGATGTACATTTATATTACATTAATGTGACTCTTGGATTTTTCATTCCAAGGTCACTTGGATTCCATTTGTCTGTTCACCTTCCACACCTACCCGTTGAGGATTAGGTGTCCAACAATAACCATGCCATTTGCAGCTACTGAGGCTGATTCATCTCATTTCTAGTTTGAAGCTTCCAAGGTGAACAAATTCATTGAGTGCATTCAACACATTCGCCAACAGGTTCATGACATATTGGATAGAGCCAGTGCTAAGTGCAAGCAGTGACATGAGAAACATTAGGTGCAACACAACTTCTAGGTGGGCGAAAAAGTCTGGCTACATTTGAAGAAGGAGAACCTCGCTACACCCCATCGCAAGATTCGCCCGCTCCGATATGGGTCATACACCATCACCAAGTCTGTAGGGGACAATGACTTCGAGATCAATATTCCACCATTCCTTGGTTTGCACCCAGAGTTCAATATGGACCACCTTCGACCCTACTTTCCACCTCTACTAGACACATACTACATGGCAGAACAACTCACACCAACAAAGTTAAACCTAGACTGCATGGAACAAGCCACAAATGATTGTATTATGGACACACAGATAAAGAACACCCATCGGCAGAGGATCCAGCTATATCGAGTTGTCAAAGCAGCCCAACTCGTTCACCAGGGTAGGTGGCTTACCAGGGACCAAGTTCAGCAGAAGTTTCCTCATCTCATGGAGGAACTGAACGTAATGGTTACCATTGCTTCTTAAGGGGGGAGGAATGATCCAGGTGGATATTGGTGGCAACCTGAATATTCCACTTGGACCCCCACCATTGTTTCTTTCAGTTTTTTAGTTTCCTTAATTGTAGCACAATTTACTATTTTTAGCAGTTTTTTGGGTCCTGAAGTTCCGGAGCCATTTTGAGGCCCTAAACGACGTTTTTTTGGCATCAAACATCCGACAAAGTTGAGTTTGTTCCAAACTCAAAATTCACTATTATAAATTGTAGTCCTCGGATAGATATTTCTAACGACGTATCATGTGCGTCAATCAGAGATAGTATGCTAAACTTACGACCTTGGGAAATTGATGTACCAATTTACCCCGACAGGGCCTATAGTCTGGCGTTTCATCTCCTAGGTTTATGTTTTTGGATGTTTAGGGTTTTCCATTGTTTCTCAATAATATATAGGCCTTTGAGCCTCATTGTAACACAGAGTTCAGAGGCTTGTAGCCACCACATATCTTCTCATAGATAAGCTACCAACGCCCAAGCTAGTTTATTTCCATTTTTTCCGTAAACAAATTTCAGTTCTTTGATACTAATGAAATGAAGTGGTATTTCCATTGCATCTTTGTATTTATGGTTATATGAGTATTTTGTTCCGTTCCTTCATAAATTCAGATCATACTTACCCCCGTCGGTCAAATGATGTAAATTAAAATATATACCAAAGCCCTTATAGAATAAGAACTAATCTGCAGGTGTATTGGTATTGCTTTGTGTTGGTGCAGGGGAGGTCGCGAGGTCGACCACGTCCCTCGCCCTTTCGCCAATAATAAATTTTGCACCGCCATATATATTATATGATATCCCACCTTTGATGACATTTGATATTCGACCATACCTTGGTCCACCAGAGGGGGCACATGGTGACCCCTAGCTGCACCACGTGTCTGCCTTTGGTTGGACTATTTCCCACCATATAATAAAACAAATGCGCCCATAAATAAAATTATTTCGACCTTAGGAGGTAAAAAATATTTCACCTTAACCCAACTTTCTAGAAAATCCTGCAATGACACTTATCATAGTGTGATTGGGCGAAATGGAAGAATATTCCCAGAATATCCATTTTTTGCTAACTAGGCTTCCATGTCACCATTCTGTCACTTCTGCAAAATTTTTAGCTATTTATGAAAACGAAAAATGGGCCCTATATTCCTCATACGGAGTCGGTTTTCGACGAAATGAATTGCACCGCATTCCTAGTGACGAGCTCTTAGCTTTCGTTGAGTTTCCAATCGATTCTGAGCACTTCCATTTTTTAGCTTAATACTAAGCACCTGATCATTCCTCCCCACTAGAAGCCTTTTGGACCCAAAAATATATTTTATTAATGAACATGTGGATGATGGTACAGTTCCCTCACCCTTCCAGTCTCAATCCACTGATATTTTCTCATTTCCATCAACTTGAGATTTTCACAAAAATTAGGCTTTTTCCTTGACTCTTGAGACCCTCTCTTGCTGTTGTAGATACCATCATGCTAAAATTTCCCTGAATTTGCAGAGAATCAAGCTATTCTTGTAGAAAAAAACATGTTCCCACCTCAGTCATCAATCAAAGGAAACTAAAAAATTGTCTCACCTCGCACACTGTCGTCATGGCGATTCTTAGCTGCTCTTGCTTTGCACTTGCGTAGACTTTTGACCAAGTATTTTCACCATTGACATGTACCCTTTGGAAACCAAAAACAAGCACTTGTGGAACCTATGCCTTATTTTAAAAATTGCTTTGGCGCTTTCTCTTTGACCTTTGCTTTCTGTTGCACCGACATCTTGTTTCCAACACTGCTCAACACTGATGTTGACTACTGCAAATCTTTCACATCTTGTTTACCTCCTTTCAAAGGCAACTTGTTAGAGTGTTGAAACATCTCATTACAAGCATAAGCAAATTCAATGAAATAACCTTGTTTATTCAATGCATATTTTTGAAAGGTCTCATTCAAAACATATCTACGTTTGATCATTAACAAAGTCAAATTTTGACTTGCATTCACTATTCTCTTCATTTCTCCTACAAGTATAATAGACAAAATTGTCTTCTTCTTATGCACTCTAACTATGTACTCAATTAAATCTTTAAACACGAGATACTTATTATCATGGTGATGAAATATTGATTTCCTATCATAAAGATAAGGACTTCCCAAAACAATACCTAAAATCTCAAGCGGCACTGCATCAAGTTCAACTTCATCAAGAAAGTTTGAATTGATGGCAAACCTTAGTATGCACTTCCTTGTTACTTGCAAGTTTGAATTCTTGAATATACACCCTAAAGGATAAGGTCTTGGATGTATAACAGTTTCAAGGTTTATCTTCTTAATTAAGTCTTCGGAAATCAAATTAGCTTGAGAACCACTATCAAATAGTGTTTTTATCTTGGTACATTTAGAAACAACTCTAATATGAAAGATTTCAATTCTTGTATCGTCATGTTGAGTTAAATTGGAACAACTTGAAGAACTAGTGTTTGCTATGTTCTTACCTTTCAAATCCATGGCTGTAATATTGGTTTCATCTCTTGAATCTGAACCTAAGTCATGTTCAATTATTGCAACAGTTTTTCCCTTCTCTTTGGCTTTCAGTTTGTTTGTCTTCAACTCTGGATGAATTTTCCAACAATGGTCTTCATAATGGCCATTCTTCAAACAATGTTTACATGTGAGTTTCTCTTTCTCTTTTTTGATAGAGCTATTTCTATTTCCTCTTCCATTAAACTTGCCCTTTCCTTTACCTTCCTACTCAAAGAAACTATCACTTTTCTCATCTACACTATGTTTCACTCTTGCTTCTAAATGTGTGGCATGAACACAAACCTCATCTAAGTTTCTGGTATTGAACATGAGAATAGTGTGCCTAAGGTAACTGTGAAAACCCTTGTTATACTTTAACAAAGTTTCTTGAGAATACAAATTAATAAGAGCTCTTCTCCTAAATTCATGAGTATAATCTTGCACACTTTTCCGTTTCAGTTGTCTAAAATTCTGCCAATCCAGAATGGCTTTTTGCATGTAAGCTAGAGGAAAAAATTTCCTTTTAATGGCAACAATAAAACTTGACCAAGACATTGAGATATTACCGTGGTTTTTAATCTCTTCTTGAGTCCTTGCTTCCCACCATACAAGTATTGATCCCTCCATCCTAAAGGAAGCCAATTGAATCTTTATGTCATCTTCTTGAAGGTTCTAAATTCTGCAATAAACCTATACTTGACGAATCCAATTATCTAGCTTCTCTGCATTAACTTCGCCATTATACATTAGAAGCTCAAATTTGACATCAAGTTTGAGTAAGAGAGTTTTTGCTTTTGAATTTTTTGAGTGAGTATAGGTAGTTTGGGCTGTGGAAGTGGAAGATGATGATGATGGTGATGATGGGGATGATGATGAAGATGGTGGAGATGGAGGATGCTTTCCTCCACTTCCCTTTGAATACTTCTCTTCACAATTCTTGTCTTCTGAGGTTCCCTCTCCATGTTTAGACTTAGAATTCCCTTCAACCATCCTAGTGCTCCTCTCTTCAAAGAGGATCCTAACCATGTAATTTAGTTCATAGAAAACCTTCTTGTATGCTTCCTCTTCTGAAAGACCTCCAGTATCTCCAAATCCTGACATGATGGCTATGGATTCAAGCTCAACTTTTGGTGCAACTTGTACCTTTTCAATCTCATCTAGAGATAAAACTTGAGGTACTTCAAGTGCAGATGTGAGTGAAACTTTAGGTGGAGATGGTGGCCTTGTGGCTCTCTTTCTTTTGTTCCTAACCTCAGCACTTGCAACCAACAATTTCCCTTCTCCTCTCTGCAAATTCAACCTTGTAAGCATCACAAATTTTCAACCATTAAAACCCTACTTGCACAAAACTCAAGAAAATATCAAGCAAATAACCTTTCAACCTTTGCTCTGATACCACATTGATCTGAATCTGAATGTTACTTTTTTTGTGCTAATTACATCTTCAGAATTATAAAAAAATTGATGATATTTTGCTTCATGTGTATAGGTTTCTTGAGGTGCTTGTGAGTGTTAAATAGGTAAATGTATCAAGTTTTATGTTAAATTCACGAGCATAGTAAAATTAAAACATAATGCTGAACAACATCAATAGAATGTACATCAAACCATCAAAATTATTCATTAATATAGTTTTTTGAAGAAGGACTTCACCCCTCCTAGGCTACATGTCCTTGGTCTAGCTTCCATGGCTTAGGCCTCTATATTAGCCAAAAATGGTAAAAAGTGTTGTTTACAATCCTCTATTGCTCCTGAAACCTGCATCAATTTTTTCAGAATGTCCAAATCATCCCAGATAGGATCTTCTTGAGGCAAATTTTGTCAAATTTTGCAAAAGTTATGGCCTTCTCAATTCCAAGCTAGGAAACCCCACTAAAACTGGAGAAACTTCAGTTAGGGTCGTTAATTTTGGAGTCCCGCAGGAAATGGCAGACTCCGCCATATTCTCCGCCAATTTCACTGTGAGTTTAATTATGAGAAGCGTAGTTTAGCTGTGGCTTAACGCGCTAATGGCACAATTATAAAATCCGCACTAAAAAAGGATTAACGTGATTTAAATATTAGTTAAGGGTTAATTAAACCCGCACTTAACACTTTAACCCACCATTTAATATATGTCTCCACTCCTGGTCGTTGGGGTGGTTCTATGGTGAGGGGGTTGGCCCCATCCTTATCCCTGCTGGTAAAACGACGTAAATTTAAATATATACCAAAGCCCTTATAGAATAAGAAATAATTCATAGGCGTAGTGGTATTGCTTTGTGTTGGTGCGGGGGAGGTCACGGGGTCAACCCCGACCTCCGCCCTTTCATCGATAATAAATTTTTCACTGCCATATATATTATATGATATCCGACCTTTGATGACATTTGATATTCAACCATACCTTGGTCCACCAGAGGGGGCACGTGGCGGCCCCTAGCTACACCACGTGTCTGCCTTTGGTTGGACTATTTCCCACCATATAATAAAAAAATGCACCCATAAATAAAATGATTTCGACCTTAGGAGGTAAAAAAAATTCACCTTAACCCAAATTTCCAACAAATCCTACAGTGGCACTTGTTATAGTGTGATTGTGGGAAATAGAAGAATATACCCAAAATTTCGTTTTTTTGCTGACTAGGCTACCATGTCATCATTCTGTCACTTCTGCAATTTTTTTAGCTATTTAGGAAAATTAACAACATGCCTTATCCTCCTCATCCAGACTCAGTTTTTGATGAAATTAATCACACCAGATTCTTGGCGACGAGCTCTTTGCTGTCGTTCAGTTTCCAATCGATTCTTAGCACTTCCATTTTTGAGCTTAACATTGAGCACCTGATCAGAAGGAGATGATGATGGAGGTGAAGATGGATGTGAAGGAGGCGGTGGAGATAATATAGGTTTACTACCTTCACCCCCATTACATTTTTTTTATTTATTGGAACTTTCTCCTTGCAACCTTGATGTAATTTCATTGTAAAACACTTTCACCATCTCAAACATATCATAAAAATCCTTTTTCAAAGCTCTCTCATCTTCAAACATTAACTTATCTCCTTATTCATGTACCATGGCTAGTGGAATTATTGGAGTTTGTGTTCTCCTTGAACCAATTTGAGGGTTTGGTTCTTCAAGCACTCCTTCTCCTCTCCTCAACTTAGACCTTGTAATCATTCAAAAACACTTGCAAACACTTTCAAGCCTTAAAAACAACCATGCTCTGATACCAAACTGATCTGAAATTAAAAATTGAAGGTTTCTTGTTAAAGTTTGAAAGCTAGTTTATGTCTTGTGGGCAATGGATCAAAATTTAAAAAGCACATAAACTTAGAAATTTTAGTTAAGTTTTGCAGATATAACCAAAGAAAAATAGATAACATGCAACATTGAAAAACAACAATTTTATGGCGGAGTTCACCCCTCCTGGGCTGTGTCTTCGGGTCCAACATCCAATGTTGGCCCTTCATATTATATGTTCAAAATGTAAATTACAACAACATACAATGCTAAAATCACAAAAATAATGTTTCCATTGTGTCTAGAACACCCAACAACCCCTATGTAGGCTCATCTCGGGCTCAAAAAGGCTAAAAAATGACCAAGTTAGGCCTCCTCCATTTCTCTTCTATATATCCTGCAAATGCACACAACTTGAAAAAATGGCAACGCTTTCCTCCTTTGGCGTATCTGTTAGGTGACAATTTGGCGCGGGATCAATGATGATTCAGCCACAAATAAAACTATTTTTTGGGCATTTAGTTGGGCATGTGTGACCCATCTTCTACCCTTTTCTTTGGTCATATGGTAGAAAATGTGGCCAGGGCGCGAGCTAGAGGCCACATGCCTGCCGACACTCCACCCTTGGTTGTCTTTTATGCCATGTGGCTATGAACTGGGCCACGTGCTAGCCACTTGCTCTAAGCCCTTCGCTAACAGTCTCGTTACATTTAATAGGACTTGGGGCCAGGGCTAGTTGCCCGACCCCTCCACTTTTGCCACTATTATGCTACATGTCATATGAATTGGGGTTGGGGCCATGTGCCTTGCCCCTCGACCAACACCAAAACCACATTAATATATATAAATTAATCATTATGTATTAATGAGCGACTCTTGTGGTTCATCGGTTCGGTGGTTGGTTAGTTGCGGCGAGGTCGTGGCTTTTATTCTAACAGAGTCAGTAGGTCATCATAACAAAATTTTTCCCACGTTCTAAGGGCCACGTGGCACCCTCTCATTGCACCATGTGGCACCTTCTGATTGGTCCACCCGAAACACAACCTACCATGTGTCAGCATGGCATTGGATTGTCTTACATTCGTACTGCCCATTCAGCTTATTGCTGTAAGTGCCACGTCAAGGTACGACTTTCCTAGTTAACAAACCAGAGTACGAAAAATTTCACATACGGTGTCAGATTGAGGCGATTCAAGTGTCGTTGGAACAAAAACAATGAGATCTATAATTTGACATCAGTTTCGGGCATTTTTTTATATCTTTTATTTTTAATCCCTTGGATCAAGCTTAGGGACGATGAAAGGTACAATGCTACCAGGATTAGTACATTAACCTTTAAGATGGAGTCAGGATCCCTTCTTCACTTCAAATATGTCATGTTTGTACCAGGCCTGAAACAGAACCTCATCTTTGTAGAAGTTTTGGAAGATTGTGGCTATGTTGTGATATTCATTAAAGGGAAATATTTTCTGAGATACATAGCTACTAGACAGGTGAAGCACGTCTTGGTTCATGTGAATAACTTGTACAAAATAGATGTGGAATATTGAGTTGCATTAAGTAGTAAGGCAAAGAAAGTGTAGAGTCGCGATGTTGGTGAGCTTTGGCGCAAAAAACTTGACCATTTGCACCATGGCGCCCTTAAAAATATGCAACAAATAACCACTGGCCTCCCTAAAGGAGAACTTGAGCAACATGATGTCTGCAAGGATTGTACCATGGGGAAGTATGTAAAATCTACATTCCATGATCGAGACAACAAAGCAAATGCAGTCTTGGAGAGAGTCCACTATGATATTTTTGGACCCTTCTCAACAACCTCCACTGCTAGACATAAATAATTTTTTATTTTTAATGATGATTTCTCAACGAAGTGTTGGATATTCTTCATGCGGAAGAAGGATAAGAATTTCTCAAAGTTTATAGAATTCAAGGCACTAGTTGTGAAAGATACCAGCGAGAAGGTGAACGCTCTTAGGAAAGAAAATGGAGGTGAGTATGTTTAGACTAAATTAAAGGATTTTTGTGTGAAATAAGGCATTCAAAGAGAGCTGACAATACCCCACAACCCATAGCAAAATGGGGTAGCTGAGAGAAAGAACCAGAAAATTGTGTGATCTGCGAGAGCTATGCTACATGACTAAGGCCTACGACTGCATTTTTGGGTCGAGGCGTGTAACAAAAAAATCTAATTGTAGAACCAGAGTCCTCATTGGATTCTTGGTATGATTACACTGGAGGAGGCTTTCTCGAAGAGAAATTCAGATGTGTCTCACTTCAAGATTTTTGGAGCCTTTATTTACTGCCATGTATCCAAAGATTCAAGGAAGAAACTTGAGCCGACAATAGAGTTGGGAGTTTGTGGGTTAGATTGAAACCCCACACAACTACTGGGTATACTTACCTTCCCTAAGAATGAGAATTATGTGAAGGGATTTTGATGAGGAGAATGAAATGAGATGATATTTGAGAGGGAGCTTCAGGTCCCACCAGAAGATGAGTTTTTAGCTCTAAAGGAGGAGCCTCAGGAAGCTGTGGAGCAACCACAAATGGAGGGAAAGATAGGAGGTAGAGTGGAGACATTCACTCAAGTAGAATCATCCATATCAGAGAGAAAAAGAACCAAGGAAGTTGAAAGACTTGTGCAGGATGCGAGGGAGAATGTGGGAGCTCCTTTAAATTTGTGTAGGAAATTGAGGTCACCCAAAAGGTACACTAGCTACATGGCTCTAATGACTGAGATTTTAGAGAATGAGCCATCCTCTTTTGAGGAAGTAGTTGAGAAACCAGTTTGGTTGATGAAATGGTGGAATAATACGAATACATCATGAAGAACAATGTTTGGGAAGTGGTCCTAAGACCAACAGATAAATCAATTGTGGGTTCTATTAGGGTACTATAAAAATAGGGTTCATAATTATTGAATTGACTATGATTAGTCTTGTAAATATGTACATACCTTGCTTTATGCAAGTTGTTTTCCCATATTTTGAAAATAATAAAAAATTGAAAAGAGGGTAAAAGTCCTAAAATAAATATCAAAGGACTTAGAAAAAATAGACCCCAAAAGCAAAAAGAGATAAAATAAGACATGAAAGTGAGCAAGTCAAAATGCCACTACTATTTACTTTTACTACAAGAATAATGATTATGTGCAGATTGTCAATAAATGCCATAATCCATGATCAGTTAAATAGCTCAATCTTAAATTTTCATGCTTTGAATTTCATGTTTTAGATAGAGAATAAAGATATGTCAAACAATTTAAACTTGAAAAATCAGTAGATAGTTAGAGAATAAATGAGGATCTCAACAGTTTAATTTGAGCCCTCAGATGAAATAAGGTTAGACTTAGATATTTTTTATGCTTTGAAAGAAAAATGGATTTAAGCTTGCAAGCTTAAATGCACACATGAAAATGAAGTAAAAAATTTTAGAAATAATGATGGGTAGGAAGAAAGCAGTTGTGAAAAGCATGTAATAAAGCATCATCGAGCAAAAATTACTAATTTCCCCTCCCCCACAATGATTCAGTGTTCTAAACCTTCAGTTAAAGAGGCTCAGAGCATTTCTCTGATTTTTGTTGGGACCAGACCCAAGGCTTAATCACTGATTTGGTTAAAAGTATTGGATTCCCTACATAAAACCCATTACATCAGCATATTCACCCTTTTCCAAAACTATGATCCCTTTTCCTAAGTAAAACACCTTTTTTCTTAGTGAAAATAAAAACCCTATTTAACTAACTTCATTTTCATTCAAAAAACATTCAAAAACCTACAAAATACATTTTATCCTAAGTTCATGTGTAAAGAATCAAAATGGGACAAAATTATGCTAAATTGCCTATTTACACTTTACTTAGTTTAAATTCCATGTATTTTAATTCATTGCATTCATTAATTTTCATTTCATATTAATTTCTAACTTATATTATTAAATCCTTATATTAAACAACCCTTCCCGTATTTATATAATCCATTATATGTAAATATCCCCAAAACCCACTATTTAAAGTTTAAACCTATGTTTATTTATCCCATGTGTTAATAATAAACCTGCCCTTTTTCCCATTGGTTTAAACATATCAATATAGTAATACCCTGCCCCTATGGTCCTTGGACACTTGTTAAAAGGTTTATTTACCATATAATACATACCCACACCAATGTTATTGAAGCATTTGTTAAATGTTTTAATTTAAACACATATAACATTACCCCCTGGCCAATCAAATAGAAAGTTTTTACATTATAAATATATATATTTATAAGCTTCAAACTTATCCCGCCACATATAACAAACCCTGGATCCCACCTCTCAATGCCGAGAAACTCCACGTCAAATCACAACCATTCGCATTGACCTTCCCAAATCCAACGATCGAAAGACCTTATTGCATTTTTAGTTGCGCAATCATAAAAATTTTCAATCCATGCGAAATGGGTTGTTTCACCCTTCCCTCTCTCCTCCATGTGGAAAATATCGATTAAATCGCATCCGATCCAACTAATACCATTTACCACCTTAATCCAATGCGATAACCACTTGCGGTTTTCGCCTTGAAAGCCCGAAAACCACCATTTTGCCTGATGTGACCACCATTAATTGCAGGTTGTTTTAAACCTAAAATGCCTAATGAACTTCAAAATGAACCACTAATCCCTTTCCTGCACTATTTCACTATATTTGTCTTCCTGATTGAAGAACGAAGTCTGTACACTGTTATATGCCTAGAAAAGCAAAAAAAGCCCGCATTTGTTGTTGAAGATTGCTGGAAGTCCCAAATTGCTTCCAGAAAATACCAAAGACCAGTCAAAACAACTCAGAACCTGTTTAAGCGACCAAAAACCTGCATAAACAGGTATTTTCCGAGAAAATCAAACTTGTTATTATAGTTGAAAGGAACTTGCTAAAGAAATTGAATACAATAAAAGCTTAATTTCTTCAAGAAAGCCTCTAGATTGCCTAAAAAGAGCCTAAACCCTGTCAAAATTTTGATAAAACCCTATTTTAATACTGCATTCAGTTTTAAAGGAGAACATTGAATTTACTTAGCTTTCGCAGACTTAAAAGAATCCTAAATTACCTAGAAATCCTTTGCAGGTAACCTCGACCATCTGTGCCCAATTTTAGATCAATTTTTATCCCAATGTCCACTGAAAAAATCAAAATAAACCCCTGTTTCTTATTTTATGAACCAGTAAGAGTCTGAAATACAGTTTAAAGCCAAAATTGAAGTTAAAATTCCAAGGAAAAGAACAATTTGTACCCATTTTCATCCAAGAACCTTTGTCAAAGTCAAGAATACTTTTGTAAAACATTTAATCTTACAGAAGAAACTAGAAAGCCTAAAAAAGCAGAGTTTCAGTAATCCTAAAAGCCTAAAAAATGCGAAAATCCACTCCAGCTATGTCCTCCAAGACTGCCATCATTGTGAATCCTCTACAACCTCTTGTTGTAGACATTGAGCACATCCCTTTAGCAGATGTGGACTACAAAATAGCAGATCCAATTGTAGAATTCAATCTATTAGATATTCACAACTGGAGCTTTGAAAAGTCCTTAGATCAGGTGGAAGAAGTCCAAATTTGGGAATCAAACTTGCCCAAATATGTTGTTTTAGTCACTCATCCATGCCCGGAGGTTATTAGGTTACGTCAGAAGTATTATGTGCCTGAACAAAGAGCAATAGTAAATGAAAACAAAGAAGTATTGTTTACAATTACTGCTGAGTCCATAAACCAGATGTTACAGCTCAAACCTGATCCTAAAGCAATTCCTTTGTCAATAGAAGCACTTACAAAGTTGTACATTAACCTTGATTTTCCCAAAAGATTTCAGATTTTCCAAGTATTCATGCCTTTACATGTTGAAATTCCACAAATCAACCCTCCATATCCTACTTCAAAATTTCCAGAATGTTCAAGGCATGCGATTTCCATGTTGTCATTCATCCTAGGATACTTTAAAAATGAGCATACAGATGAATCAATCCTAGGTTTCTTATCTACTTTTGCACTAGGACAACCTCCTTCTGTCATCTTTAATTATGATGAATACATTTCTGACAATATCCATGATCAACTGCTTAAATTTCCAATTGAAGGAGTGTTTAGATACACATCTTTCCTCTTCCATATGTTCTTGTATTTTCAAGCAGACAAGTTTCCTATAACCCTCCAGAAGCTTGAAATTGAAGAAAATCCACTTTCAGTCATTTTTTGGACATCTTTGATCAGAAAAGAGTCCACCGAGTTTTCAGATTTATTTATTCATCCATTGATAAACATGTTGAAAAATAATGAACAACCAAGGATTAATGATGAAATGAAGAAGGTTCTACAGCTATCAGATCATACTAGAACTGGAGATTGGTATTTATATGAAAAACACACATAAATCAGAGTTTTTGGGTATAATATTCTACCCTACAAACTACCTAAATATGTATCAATGAGGTTTTTTTCCATGGAATACATCAGGAAAATACTAAATTATGATTCTGTTAACTTCCTAGCAACTAAGAAGAAAAACAAATTTAAGTTGAAGAATCAAGTGGGACCCTTTATTTGTAATCACAGAGATATAGAGACCAAACCAACCAAACAGTTACTTGAGTACAGATTTGAAGAATTTTTTTCATGGAACTATGATCCACAAGGAATATTAAGAAAAATGAGGGTTAAGTGCAAACTAACACCTTACATTTATGAGAAAAAAACCAGAGATCAAAAAATATGTAAATCAGACTGAGTGGATAGAAAACACTTTGATGGATGCAGTTAAGTAGGGTGATACTAGTCACACCTTACAAACTGAAAATCAAGCAGAGAAACCCACCAAAAGAGTCAAAGAAGAAGGTAATTACATTGCAGATACAATCACTGAGACTAGGTTCAAATTAAGATATAATAAAAAGCCTAAGATAAATCTAGTGGGTAAAGAGAAAGTGACTATTGAGGTAGAAGACATAGATATCCCAATGAAAAATACAGATGCTGCTACAGTCATTACAAATGATCCAATTACAGAGAAATTGAATGAAAGAAATCCATATAATTCAAATACATAGGTGATACAGAAACAACAGAATTTGGAGGCATCATCCTCATAAACAATAGAGGAAAAAGATCTTGATATCAGAGAAAAATACAATCAGATTAAGATAAAGAATGAAGAGATCAAAAATGAGATTTAATCTCAATATTTGAAGCAAACACCAAGTGTTCAAAACATACTTTTATCAGCTTTTAAATGCTCAAATAAAAATCTGATTATGTTAGTGATACAACCTATAGTGAAGATTCCAAAGACAGTTGCAGAATACAAGAAGGTTGATCTAGAAGTGCCCACAAAAAATATTTATGCACTAGATCAAATAGGATTTCATAGGCAGAGTTCAGAGATGTTGTATTCTACCATTAAAGCCAAGGATATGAGTGTCCAAAAACTTCAAAATACAATCATAAACATAAGAGATCAAATGAAAGTGGACAAAGCCTCTTCATATGCTAAAGATCTTAGGATTAAATCTTTATAAGAGCTGGTCATTCAAGTTGGATATGATCCTGCAAATTTCAAAGCTGTAGAGGAGTTAGTGAAGAAAAAGAATTGTGACATTGCAGCATTAAGAAAACAACTCAAGCTTCCACCAAATGAACATCCTCAAGCCAAATAAATTGTACAAGAATAGACTTAGAAGGATGACATGATGAACTTAATCTTTCAGCTAACAGGACAGATCAAATAAATGGAAATTCAAATGGAAAAGCTTGTCCATGAAAGGGAAACAAAAAAAGCACAAGAAGCTCCTACAGTAATTCCCATGGTTACTACAGTTGTGCCTTCAGCTCTGGCAGAAGAGTTGGCACCCAAAGTACCACTGCCTGCTACAGTGCCAGTGACATCATCTACAATTTCGGCTACAGAATCATCTACTACAACAGCTGAACATTCATATGAGGCTAGTAAACTAGTAAAAGCCATGGAAGAAATTTCACTTCAAACAAATGAGATTAAAATACTGAAGAAAGTGATAGAAAATCTTGAAGATACAAAGAATTTAGTTCAAATCAATGCCAAAAATCGTGAGAAAAGGGCTAATAGGTTAAATTAAGAACTGAAAAAACTACAAAAGGATTTAACCTTAAAGGAACCAATGTCATATGTGAAAAACCAATTATGGAACAAAATCAATGAAGCCATCAATGATGTATGGTCCTCAATTCAGGTAATCTTTGAATAAAGAGATTTACTGAAGGCAACACAAGTAGAAATTCAGAAAACCAAAGATGAGCTAGGTAACAGACCTGAGCAAGCCATAGAATTGATTAAGCTTCTCAACAATAAAAACAAACAGGAATTATAAGAAATTGAGATCCATGATAGGACTGAGACAATCCTTGAAATAAGGAAATTCATCACAAAGAAGAATCTGATGAAACAACTTGAAGAGAAATGTGCCAACATGAACATAGCCATAACCAAGTTTATGGTTAAATTTGAAAATTTGAGGCAAAGAAGTTTGCCTAATATTTTGGTCATCAATGATAAACTTATGCCTCAGGAGGATTACAATAAGAAAATCAAAGAATATGCAAAAGAACAAGTGAACAAGACAGAAGGACAATGAATCCCCACTGGAAAAGTTTTGCACAAAAGTTTTGAAGATTTATTTTATCAACAACATGAGATAAGACATTTATTTGTCATAAAACCAACATTTGCTAGATATACTGAGGTAGATGAAAATTTCAGGACGCTGAAAAAGATACAAATTCTGAATGAAGAAGCTTGGCAATCACTTACCGATTTACTGTGAAAATCAAAAGGCAGATAAAAGGATAAAACAGTTGGCTGATTTTTTCACAGTCAAAATGGAATTTATTACACCAGTAAGACAATTTTTACAGAGGTTAAAGAGTATCAGGATAAAGAGTATCAGAGTGAAAGAGTATAAGATAAAGAAGATCATATTTCAAAAACAGATTTGAAATATCTATGCCAGCAAAGAGGACACCAAGGCAGCCAGCTGCACCTAATCGACAAACAATTTACTATTTATTTAGATAAATAGGACAACTTGCTGATTTGTTAAGCAACTGTCACTATTTTGTTGTAAAGATATTTTATTTTCCTTAGATAATTCCTAGAATCATTCTAGGATAGTTTGTAAACATTTTTGTATATATAATTCATCCTTTGAAGTATTATTGTGGAATAAATTGTTGAAGATTTCTATAGTCATTTTTGTTGTACTTGAAGGCTTTTGTGTTGAAAATTCGAGTAGCAGACTAGATCGAATCAATTAGCATCATATTTCAGGATTCATGTGATGAGCCATTGAAGTGAAGTATTTTCTACTTGTCATTGTTTATCTTATTTGTTTCATGCATCCATATATGTGTTCCAAATTTGAATGACAATTCAGGAGTATTATTTCAGGATTTGTTGAAAACACCCTGTTTTTACTATTTATAATTTCTATGTTTTCTGCTGATCTCTAGAGTAAGGAACCCTTAATTTCTCCCTCTTACGAATGACCTATGTCTACTCCTTCCCTTTCTGGATCAAAGAATCATTCATTACTCTTTATCCCGGTCAAACCACTTCACCAAACAACCTTCCAAGATATTCAAAGACTGATCTATCTTGCCCTGAAAACATTTGACTTTTTGACCTTGATCCTAGTTCTGTCTGCTTGACTTTTGACTCCTTAGCCCAATGGACAAACAAATTTCCTACTATCCATCTCATTAAGTGATTTTTCCCACCAAACCAAATCAAACCAAAACCAAATTCCATAATCATAACTAGCCTAATATTTTATAATCAAAACAATGTTAAATCTTAAAGAGAGAGCCTTCTCTGAACCCTAGGAAGTCTAGATCCTAGAGTTTAAAAGTTGGTCTGTGGTTACCTATAGTGTTCTTAAACTATAAATCAAAATCTCACAACTTGGAGAATTACTAGAGTGATAACAAGTTCGAGATGGATCTTCAAGGTTAAGCATGCAACAAATGAATGCATAGAGAAATATAAGGCCAAATTTGTGGCCAAAGTATTCTCTCAAGTTGAGGGAATTGGTTATCAGGAAACCTTTGTTTGCGTAGCAAGGTATTCATCCATCAAATAAATTCTTGCACTGGTTGCGCAGATGGGCTGGAAGAGACCATATTAATAAATGAGGTTGGGGGCAAAGAAATCTCCCATCATGCTTTTGTTGTGTTCATTTATCAATGGTGTTATTGAAGAGGAATTGTAGATAGATCAACCATAAGGTTTTGAGACATTTGATCGGGATTCTCATGTGTGTAGACTCTGACGACCATTGTACGGTCTCAAACAGGCAACCCAAGCTTGGTAAACTCGGATCAACAATTATCTCATTGGATTTGGCTTCACCAAAAGTGAAGCGGATATGAACCTCCATCATATTTTGGTAGAAGGTAAATTGGTTTTCATTGTTTTATGTGTTGATGATTTAATATTAAAAGGCGATGAGAAATTGATCAACTCTTGCAAGGAGGACCTTGCAAGGGAATTTGAGATGAAATACATGGGTCTCAGGCACTACTTCCTTAGGCTAGAAGTATGACAAGGTGATGGGGAATTGTTTGTGTCTCAAGGAAAGTATGCTTGAAAGATACTACAAATATTTTTCATGGAGAGTTGTAAGCCCATGGAGACGCCTCTAGAGACCAACTGGAGGAAGGAGAATGCCACTTCAAGTGAAGAGGTTGATGCTACCATTTACTGGAAGCTAGTGGGTTCACTGATGTATCATCTTGTGAACACATGACCAAATATGTGTTATGTAGTCAACTAGTTGATCCAAGCTATGGTTATGCCAATAAAATTGTATTGGAAGGCAACAAAGCATGTTTTACGGTACCTCAGATGCACTACCTAGTATGGATTATGGAACAAATGAACAAAGGGAGTGAAGTTGTGTGGCTTCACTGATGCAGATTGGGCAGGGAGTCCATCCAATTGAAAGGGTACATCAGGTGGAATTTTCAGTGTTGGGTCCGCAACAATTTCCTAGTACAAGAAGAAGTAGCGGTTTGTGGCACTCAGCTCTGCAAAAGATGAATACATGGTTGCAAGTCAAGAAACATGTGAGGATATTTGGATGAGAAATATACTTGTGGGACTTTTTGGTTAGGATATGGATCTAACTTTGACCTATTGTGATAATCAAAATTTCATTAATCTCTCTGAGAATTCGACATTTCACAATTGATCCAAGCATATAGATATCTGGTATCATCATTTATGGGACTGTGTAAAGGAGGATAATGTTGCTACAATACATTTCGACAAAGGAACAATGTGTTGACATATTGACAAAGGCTTTGTCAATAGGAAAGTTCAAATTCCATAGGTGCACGATAGGGCTAGCTGATAATCCCTCTCTTGCTAAGACATAGTGTTGAGAAGTGTAGCAAGAAAGGCTCAATTTGACTTTGACTTGGTGAAATTGAGAAAATTTGAAATTTCCACATCAACATGCAACTTGGAGTTTCAGAAATTGAAATTATATCACCATATTTGTACACCTAAAATTGGCCATTTGAGATTGTTTATGTTTAGTCAATTTAATGTATTAAATTTCTATCATAAATTATCCATTGGAGTTGGTAATCTGATGAAGTGTGGTGCACTATATATGCTTAAATGCCCTTCTTTCTTACTTCGTTCTGTAGTTTTATATATTGTTTTTTGTGGTTTGTATTTTATGTCTAATGTTAAAACTAGAAACTCATCTAAGGAATGAAATCTAAGTTTTAAATGAAATATTGAATGCTAAGAAATAGTTGAATCTAAAAGAAATTTAATGATGAAAAACTTAATCTTAAGAAGGAAGAAAAGGAAATGTTAATTAACTAATCTATTTTGCATAAAAATAAATCAATGTTTGAGTGATTAAATTTGAGCTATGTTAGGCTATTTTATGTTGGAAAAACATCTATGAAAACATATGATTTAACTTATTATACATTTAAACAAGGCATCATTCTAAATTCTATTGGATTCTACTGATTTCTAAATTATGTTCTCTTTATCAACAAGACAAGAATAAAACCATATTCTACCTTATCAATTGAGAACACTAATTCTATGAAAAACAGAGCATCTGATGTAGTTTTAACTCTATCTAAGAATGATCAAAATATAATCCTAATATAACTCTGTTCTACATTCCATGGAAACGAAAGCATCAAATCTATCACTACGAAACTTAATTGACTATGCTAATTGAATTCAAACTAATTTAAGGCAAGAAAAGATTACAGAGTGCCTATTGTGCAAAACGAAATGTCTAATTTAAATCCTATGATTATTGGGTAATCGAATGCGAGAATGATTTCAATTGAATACTCACAGAGTTATGATAATGAGACAATTCATGAGAGCATACGATATATCAGTCAAATGTGTGCAAATATAAACAATTAATTCAGAAAATATTCAGAAACTAAATGACATAGAATTAAACTATGAAATGATGAGAAATTAAACTACAAAGTGACTGTAAAAACCTCTTTTCTGTGCAGGGGCCCTCTGCAACAGAACGAGTGTAAATCTACTTAAGATATCTGCACATCAATGGTCTGGAACTGGTCTTCTTCATTAACAAAACAGAGTTTTAAATTGTATCACAGTATTATCACCAAAATCAAGCTTATTCCTGGTTTCGACAGACCGGTATTTATACAAAGTTTCAAATTAACTGTCTGAGATAATTTCGCCTATGGAAAGTAAAATAAAGCTAAGACTAGAAGTATAATAAGAAGCAAATTCTTCATGGCTATTTTTCGATTTTCTACATAAGAGAAAATCGATAATCTTCGTCCGTTGATCTCGTCCCTTATCTTGACTGATATTTGACCGTGATTGTAGGCATCATCCTTTTCAAATTTGAACAAGTAAGTAGGATACGATCCATATATGGACCATTTCAAAGCTACCCATATGACTCGCTTCTTCATTTTCTTCTCAAAATCTGTTAAACAATAAAAGTGGCTGCAGAAACAAAGGTTAGCTACAAAATTGCATGGATTCTGTAGCTAATTACAAAAATTCATTTAAATAATAAGAAACATTAAAATATAAAATGGAGATCATCTAAATGCCTTCTCAGATGAAAACGTGTCAATTATCACTAATTAAGTTTATGGATTTTGCGAAAAGGAAGAAAAGATGGTGGAAAAATATGTCAAAATAGGAACAGTCTTGAGGTTCAACATACCTCCACTAAGATACCATTGCATTTCCTCATGCGCTTTCCAAAATTGCGAGCCTTCACCTTTTACTGCATCTGTTCTGATATCTCTACCAGTACATCCAACTTCCTCTTATTTCCTTTCTTTGAGGTGATTTCCATTCTTGGTTTCTTAATGAGTAGTTTATACTTAAAACTAATGACTTTTCTTCACAGGTAGTCATTCATTTTCTTCAGTTTCTTGTTCTTTTTATACCATAATCCAAAATTTAAAATATTATTGTCGCCGATGACCTTTTCTAAGTGGTTTTTTTCCTTTAGAGATTTATTTCCTTGGTTGATATGCCTATTCAATATCTCTAATTCATATATTTCTTGTTTCAAAGAGTTTAATAGAGGTTCTTGTGGACTGGTAGGCTGCTCTTCAACACTTTATCTCTCCTCTGTATGTCTCTTTTCCAAGGACTCAATGCAGTAACATGTGACAGTACTCGGGGCTCTTCATCTAAATCAATGAACTTTGCCTTCTGTGGAGATGTCTTCTTCAAAGGTTTACGAAGTCTGGAATTTCTCCTTGGCTATGGAGGGCTTAAGATTTCCGAGTTTATAACTTTTCCCTTTCCCTTTACATTACCTCCCTTTTTTTGACCACTCTATTTCTTATTCTTCAGTAATTTTGCAATGGTGATTTATTCTTCTTCTTGTTGTGGCTAAGGTGACGATTTGTCTTCAATTCATGTATCAACCTTTCTTTTCCTGCTTCTTTTGTTCTTATAATCCCTAGGCTATTTTTGTGCTTCTTCTTGAAAATTATTCCTGATCAAGAAACTTTCTCAGGAGTATCCTATACTTTTTAAATGAAATTAAATGAGTATCTTTATCAGTCCATGATGATACATGATTTTGTCTATGGATTGAATTATTTTATGCACAGTTCCTGACATTTTCTTTAAGCTGTTCAATAGGAATTTTGGGAGGTTTATTTATTTGTCCTCTAGGAAGTTCATTAAAAATCTGGCATGGTAGACAAACATGCAACCAAATCTACCCTCACAAGTAACAAATTTTTGAATAATTAACAGCATGTTCCTCCATTTGTTTTTAAGTTCCATACTGAGAATTCCTTTCTTAAAAATAGTATTGTCCATACCTGGATTTTTCAGAAAAATATTCCATTCTTCTCCATGAATTTCCCTATTCTTGAACCATCTTTCACCAATTTTCAAAATTTTTGTGGCTTCTGCTATGAAGGACCTTGTCACTGAAAACTTTATGTCCCGAATTTCTACCTCCATCCCGTTGAATGCCTTTTCCAAGAATTTGGTGACCTCTTTGTGGAATCCATCGAACTTTTCTATGAACTGAAGCCATCATACCTTATGTAGCATCTCCTTCATATGTGGATATCCTTCCATGAATTTCCCTCCCACAGGCTCGGTTCTTACTATTAAATCCATGTCTCTTTTGTAAGGAAAATTTTCCTTCAAGACAGTTCCTCTTCGATCAGGTGAATTGAGGGTTTTGGCTCTGTGTTAAGAATGTCGAGAGGAGATTATAGAGACGTGTAGGCAAATAGGTAATCGAGCGAGGGTTTAGAAACGTGAGTAAGTGGGTTACAATATGAGATATGACTGTTAATCATTAATGAATGAAATTGGCTTTGATCATTAAGGGGATATGATATAGATGAAGCGGTGAATTATGTATTTTGTGGTGTGAACTGAGTACAATCAGTTTTAATGATGAAAATTTGAGGTGGAAACATATGATAACATAATTTATATACATTAATGTTTTGAACCTTCTTATTTAAACAAATTTTGTAACATACCTTGGAATTAAACTTTGTTGTTCTTCTTTCTGTCTTGTTTCCTCAGGTGTCTTTTCAGCATGATCTTCAATGGAGTCCTCAGTTGCTTCCATTCAGTATGTCCTACTTGATCAATAGGCTTCAAAGCTGCAGAATTTGATGATAGCTGCAGATTATTTTGAAAGCTGCAGAAATGTATTAATTCTGTAGCTAATCTTTTATTGCTTTTGAAAAAGAAAGGGAATAAAGAATTTGGGATTTTTAGAATGGGAGAAAATATAAGATGTCAGAAATGAGCTATGATTTTCACCTTGTATTTTCTGTATAAGGATGCCAATCATTGACTGGTTTTCATACTTATACAATTATTATTATTATTATTATTGTTGTTGTTTTTATTTAGATATGAAAAAGTAAAAAGAAGACTAAGTTGATTCTTCTTCACCAACTTCATATCAACATTGTCTTGAATTTTTTTGATAAATTCCTCCTTTGTCATTGCTTTATGATAGACCTTTAGTCGATGTCCATTCACAAGAAGAGGTATATTTTCTTCATCAATAGTCATTATCCTGACTGCTCCATTGTCAAAGACTTTTTCGATCTCATAAGGTCCAATCCAATGAGTCTCAAATTTTCCTTGGAAGTCTTTGAACTTTGAGTCAAACAAAAGTGCCCAATATTCTGCTTGAAATTTTCTTTCTTTTATGTATTTATCATGCCATCTGGACCTTTGTTGCTGAACTAAGCTACTCTTTTGAACTGCATATTGTTTGATTTCATCAAACTCATTGAGTTTCTCCTTTCTATGCTTTTGGGCTTTTGAAAAATCAAGTCCCAATTTGACTACTGTTTTGAAGGTTTTGATCTAGATTTCTATTGGAAACAAGAATTTCTTCCCATAAAAAAGTTCATCTGGAATATTTAATGTTGTATTTCTCCATGTAGTTCGGTAGGCCCATAAAGCTTCAGGAAGCCTTTCTTCCCAATCCTTCCTATGTAGATGTAGAGTCTTTGTGAGGATTGCTTCGATCACTTTATTGGTGGACTCCACTTGTCCATTTTCCTGTGGATGGTATGGAGTATAATTTCTATGATTGATCTTATATTCCTCCACAATATTTTTCACCATCCTGGATGTAAACTGAGTTCCATGATCTACCACAATTTCCCTTGGGACACCAAAACGAGTGAAAATATACTAAAAAATAAATGAAACTACAACATTCTCATTAGTAAAATAAAGTGCTTTAGCCTCTACCCATTTAGTGACATAATAAGTGCAGAATAGTATATAACTCTTTTGTCTTGATGGTGGATTGATTGGTCCAAAAAAATCCAGAGCCCATTTTTCAAAGGGTTCAATGAATACCTGAGGTTGCAAGGGCATTTCATCTATATGAACATGTTTCCCCATTCTCTGACAACTGTCACACCTTTTAACATACTCCTTGGCATATTTCAAAATGGATGACCAATAATATCCTAAATGAAGGATTTCATAAGCAGTCCTTTTATCAGCAAAGTGTCCACCACAAGGTTCATCGTGGCATGCCTTCAATATTTCAGGTATTTAATCTTCTCGTACACTTCTCCTGATGATGAGATCTAGACATGTCTTGTATAATTCATCATTTACCCATGAATATAATGCACTTTTTTGAATTATTTTTCTCTTTTCTCTAGGAAGCAAGTATGATGGTAATTTTCTTGTAGCTAAGTAATTAGCAATGTTTACAAACCATGGAGATTTAGTAGATATTTCAAAAACACATTCATCAGGAAAATTATCCTCTACTGGAGTATCATTATTGTCATTTTTAATTCTAGAAAAAAAGTCAGCAACTGTGTTTTGTTTTTCAGGTCGGTCTAGAATGGTGATGTTAAATTCTTGCAGGAGTAATAACCATCTTGTGATTCTGCAATTAGTGATAGATTTATTCATTAAATACCTAATTGAAGAATTTTTTGTATGAATGAATGTTTCATAGCCAGTGGTTTAGTGTCTAAACTTGTTGATAGCATGGACAACAACTAGAAACTATTTTTCAGTAACAATGTAATTTAACTCAGTAGGAGTCAAATTTTTACTTGTGTAGTAGATTGCATTGGGGGTCAAATATTTTTGTCCTAACACAGCTCCGAGAGTTGTATCTGAAGCATCTGTTGAGATATGAAAAGGTATTTTCCAATTTGGTCCTCTTAAGATGGGTGCCTCAGATATATTTTATTTTAAAGTTTCAAATTCCATTTGGCACTTAGGATTCCAACTAAATTCACAATCTTTGGTAAGAAGTTTGAAGAGTGGAGATGCAATTTTTGTTTATTTTTCTATAAATCTTCTGTAGTACCCTGTAAAACCAAGAAAAATTCTAACATCCTTTTGAAAATTTAGAATTGATAATTTGGAGATGACTTCAACTTTGGATGAGTCCACCTTAATTCCATCCCCTGAAATATGGTGTCCTAAAACAATTCCTTCAGTAAACATCATAAAGAATTTTTCATGACTTAATGAAATATTTTCTTCTTTACATCTTTTAAGAACTTTTTCCAATTTTTGAAGAGCCTCTTGAAAAGAATTTCCGTAAACTGTAAAATCATCCATATACACTTCCACACAATCATGTATTAGATCAGAGAAAATTCCTAATACTGCTCTTTGGAATGTTGCAGGTGCATTGCAAAATCCAAAAGGAAGTACTTGGTAAGAATAAGTTCCCCATGGACAGGTAAATGTGGTTTTGTCTTGGTCTTCAGGTGCTACTTGAATTTGATTGTAACCACTAAAACCATCCAGGAATCAAAAATATTTCTTCCCTGCTAACGTATCCAAAACTTGATCTATGAAAGGCAACGGAAAATGATCTTTTAGAGTAGCCTTATTAAATTCCCTATAATCAATGCATAAACTCCACTTACCATTCTTTTTAGGGACAATCACCAAGGGAGAAATCCACTGACTGTCTGAAATTGGATAAATGAAGTTTACATTCAACAATTTTTGTAATTCCTCTTTCACAATTTCCCTAAGATTTGGATTCATCCTTCTTTGAGGTTGTCTGCTAGGCCTAGAGTTTTCCTCAATATATACATGATATATGCAAGTCTCATGATTAATTCCTTTCATGTCAGTGTACTCCCATGAAAATGCAGAAGAATGTTTTTGAAATGTTTTGATTAACTCTTCTTGGAAATTTTCCAAGTTTTTGTTTATGTTTAAATATTTTCCTGGAAAGATTTAAACTACAGAGTTACCAAATTATTCCATAGAATATAAAGACATTTTTTTGGATGACAAGTATTCAATATTACATCGTTCTTGAAAATTATGATCATCTTCACATTGTGAATATGTTTCAAAATTTTCTATTGAATTCAGAATTTGAATTTCTTCACTAATATGAGAAATAGTAAAGATATGTTGTATATCATTGTCATCATCCATCCATTCTTCATTTTCTATTTTTGTCATTATTTTTTCTTGAGGATATAGAGTGAATTTCTTTGTTGAATTACCATAAAAAATAAAGATATCACTAGATCTACAACTAATGAAAGCATCAGTTGTAGGTAACCAAGGTATTCCTAATATCAATGGATGTCCCCCTAGGTTGTTATTGGGAGTTAAAATCATAAAGTCAACTGGATATTCCCAAGAGTCTAAGGATACATAAATGTCTTCTAATACACAATCTGGCTTGATTACTGATCTGTCTACTAATTGCAGTAATGTTGGTGTACATGGAAGGTTTGGAAGCCTAAGTTGTTCCATGGTTTGTTTACTCATGATGTTTATGGCTGCTCCTAAGTAAATCAATGTATTTGGAATCTCAATACCATTGATATATGTTTTTACAATTGGACTTCCTGGATCCAAATATTTTTGTATGGTTATTTTTCCAATCATAATGTCTGCAATTTTTCTCACTAATTGAATCCTTTTTACTTCTTTTGTTTTTCTTCCTGATTTCTTTACACTCAACTCTCTTATTGTTTTAGCACGGATTGGAATCTCTTTAATGGCTTGTAACAAAGGGATTTTGATACATACATTTTTCAATTCATCTAGAAAATCATAGTTAGGAAAAATAATTTGTTTTTATACCCCTCTATCAATTGTAATATTTCAAGGAAAGGAGGGTTAGAAATAGATATTGAAGGTTGATCTATGATAGGAGTTGAGTTTATTGGATTTTATTGTTTTTTATTTTGATAATTTTGATTCGGTTGAAGGGATGTCCCTTTTCCAGAATAGGAATTTGAATTTAACAAACAATAGGTTTGGGGACGTGGAAGAGACAAATATTATTAAGAAGTTAGATGATAAGGATAGAAATATTAATAGGAAGCCCTCATATGATGTGGAGAGAAATATTAATAGAAGGCCTTTATATGATGATTCCATTAACAAAAATGTTGTTAACCTTTCCTCGGTGGAATTAAGTCATGATACTTGTAGGATTCTCGACAAAGGTTTGGGATTTGTTGTTTCTCTAAAAGGTATTCCAAATGAGAGAATTTTGTGTAGCATTGAGAAGGGAATTCGAGGTTTACCTTTGGATGACAAAGAGGCTCTTAGATAGGAATGCTCCCCGATTCTAAGAAAAGATAAACCCCCTAAAAGTAACCTTAGCAAGGAGGAGATAGGCACTCTTAGAGCCCTTCGCAACAACGATGAAATTGTGGTCCTTAAGATGGACAAAGGAGGGGTTTTTGTCATTTTAGATAAGGGGGATTATATTAGGAAAATGAAGGAGCATATTGATTGCAGCAGCTATAAGAAGTTGGATTCCAACCCCTTTCCAAAGGTCTTAAGAGAAGTTAAGAAGGAAAAATCGAACTCTCATCTTGATGATAAGTTGAAGAAGAAATTGACCCCCTCCTGTGAGGTCATTCCAAGAATTTATGGGCTTCCTAAGATTCATAAATATGGGGTTCCCCTTAGACCAATTGTCAATAGCATTGGATCCCCCACCTATGAACTGGCGAAATATGTCACAAAAATTCTCAAGCCTCTCATTGGGAACACTGAATCCTTCATTAAGGACTCTAGTGATTTCGTTAAGCTTATTAAAGAAGAAAGGGTGGAGGAGAGCGACATACTGATAAGCTTTGATGTGGTTTCATTGTTCACCAAAATTCCCTTAGATGAAGTAGTGAAGTTTATTAATGAGGTCACAGATCTTGAAACAACCAAGCTTGCTGAGATTTGTTTATGATCCACCTTCTTCAACTTCCAAGGAGAGTTCTATGAGCAGGTATCTGGTGTCGCAATGGGATCGCCACTCTCACCTATTCTGGCCAACTTATTTATGGAAAACTTCGAAAAGAAAGCCCTAGCCTCCTTTCCCTTAAGTCCATCTTGGTGAAAAAGATTTGTAGACGACACTAACAGAAAGTGGTCGCATGGTAGGGAGAATCTCGATAAATTCTTCAATCACCTCAACTCAATTTCCTCAGAAATTAATTTTACCATGGAGATGGAAGAAAACAAGAGCATTTGTTTCTTGGATGTCCTAGTTACCAAAAAATAAGATGGAAAATTAGGGCATCAAGTTTTTAGGAAGAAAACCCATACTAACAGCTACCTTCACGCTAAGTCTTACCATCATCCTACTAAAAAATTTGGCATCCTTAACACTCTTGTTGTAAGAGCCCTGAGGATATCCGATGAAGAGCACCTAGAAGAAGAAATCTCTCACCTAACATCTGTTTTCTTGGGTATAGGGTATAAGGAAAGAGAAATAAGAAAATCCATAAACAGAGCAAAAGGTACTGTCGTATCCAAGAGACGCTAGGATCCTCAGGAGAGAGGTGGAAGGGTTTTTCTGCCATACATTAAAGGTGTGACAGATAAGATTTCCAGGGTTTTGGGAAGGAGTGACATTTTTGCACAATTCTCAGCAGCAAAAACCATTAGAAAAAATATGTGCTTAGTTGAAGATAGCATTAGTCAGGGGAAGCTTTTTTCAAAAGCGTATGAAAAAGCATGGTGCCGATATTAAACATGAGCGATCTCGAACCTTGGCTCTTGTTGATGACTCCAAGAAAACAAAACATCACTTGCATCTTGAGGATGCTAAAATCATTGCAAGGGAGCAACACTATCAGAGATGAAAGATGTTGAGATTCAACAAGATGACGAGCTTAGTGAAAATGAGTTGCCTTCACTAAGTGGGCCCACAGGCTATTT
This sequence comes from Pinus albicaulis, assembly GCA_034641835.2. Classification (NCBI taxonomy): domain Eukaryota; kingdom Viridiplantae; phylum Streptophyta; class Pinopsida; order Pinales; family Pinaceae; genus Pinus; species Pinus albicaulis. Next base: position 20,752,748 of record CM076583.1, read on the forward strand.
TTAGGTGCAAGTCTATTTTTACACTATGTCTATTTTTAGACATGGTGATCATATTTCAGAAGTTGCAGGATGCTATTTGTGGATGGTTGGTAAAGTTGGAAAAATAGATGAAATTCTGTTTTTAGAATATTGGGTGAAGTCTATTTATAGATCGTCGATCTAAAAATAGATGCATGTCAGATATTATTAGCCCTTAATAATAATCCGACAATAAACAACAACTTATTCTCTTGGAGCACTTTATTTCAGTGTACAGATTTGGAAAATCAGTGGGCTGAAGGAATTACGTAATTACTAGGCTTTACTGGTGGTTCATGCATGAAGGACTCAGTTAGAATTGAAGTGGAAAAGTTATGACAGAGTTGGAAGAGTAGTTCATGGAGTTGTATTTAGTTTAAATCAGTTAAAGTGAGTTAAACTCAGTTGAGCTAGTTGTATCTAGTCTAACTAAATGATACACTAGTGAGAGTGGAGTGAATTAATTAGTTAATTAATTCATAAATAATAACTCATTAATAAACTGAACAAATACAACAGTTAACTACAGTGCATGTCAGTTCCAGTGGAGACCCAGCGGAGAGGTAGGTGAAAGGGTGAGATGGACTATCCATTGTGACTATAGTGATGCATTGATTGCATCAAACACACATTAGAGTTGCCAATGAGGATTGTGCAGTCAAGGCAAGGGTAATTCAAATTCATTCAGAGCTATTCTTCAGCAGGGATTGCACAATGGAGGCAGGCTATCAAGAGGGCAGAAATCAGTGCATGGATTTGCAGATTTCATCTTGTTAGTGTGTGACGATTGATTGTACTGAGAGCTTTATGTACTAAGCTTTGTATGAGATTGTTACATGATCTCCATGATACATTATATATGATATTTTGGGTTTTCAGCTTCAGGATTTCCCGTTAAACAACTGTGTTATGTGCGATTGTTTTTATTTTATGCTTCATGTGTTTGCAATTGAGTTTCCTCAAAAGATTAATAGTGGAATGATTCTGTATTTAGCAAGAAGATAAATATTGTTAGATCAGGGAAATATGGATATATGCATGCTTATTTTATATAATTTCTACATGGTATCGAAGCAGTGTTAAATCTTGAAGAATGCAATTCTGAAGAATTGCTGAGTTTGTGCTGGTGGACAAATCGAATTTGCTGCAGAAAATTCTTGGTGCGACAGTTGAGTATACATTGAAATGTATTTCAATGAGTTGTGATTGGAGTATGCCCTTGATGGAAGTTCGAATTATAGATCCTGGAAGGATAGGATGGAAGCGGTGCTGGAGGATAATGAATTGAAGGAGTTCATCGATAGTGATGTTCCTAAGCCAGATTCTAGTGATGCTACAGGACTTGACGCATGGAAAAATAAGGTAGAAAAGACAAGAAGAATTCTGTTGGAAGGTGTGAAGGACCATATTGTGTCTAGCCTTCATGGGAAAGCCACTCCATTTGCAATGTAGAAGGCTTTGACATTTTTTTTCCAAAGCATAAGTGACCAGAGGAAGTTGGCGCTTAAAGACAAGCTCAGAAAAATAAAAATGGAGAAGGGCGACAATATTCAAAAATATCTCACGAAGTTTATCCACTGTAATGATGGACTGGGAAGTGTGGGGGTTACTGTTGATGATGAAGACTTGGTGAGCTTGGCTCTCCTTGGGCTTTCGAAGAGTTGGCATAGCTACGAAGACTCTGTCAATGGATGGGAGAAACTGCCAGGATGGGAGTGACTTTGGTCGGATCTTGTGCAGGAGGAGATAAGGCGAAGTACCAGGGATGAATCTTCATCGAAGAATGAAGATGAAGAGAATTGCGCTTTGTATGCCAAAGTAAGGAAAGGGAAGGGGAAGAAATTCCCTTCAAAATCTGAAGCTAAAGGAAAGAAGTAGGATTTGTCCAAGGTGAAGTGTTTTCACTGTCACGAACATGGGCATTTCGCCACTAACTTCCCACAAAAGAAGAAGAACAAGAAGGTTGCTAGAGCTGCAGCTGGAGAGGCCTTAGCCTCGCAATTTGAACTTGATTTCTCTTTGATCGCATGCTTGGTTTCAATCGCTATGGGATCGGTGTGGTATCTTGATAGTGGTGCGTCTTTCCATATGAAGGGAGACAAGGAGTTGTTTAGTGATCTGGAGGAGAAGGACCTCCAAATGCATATGGAGATGGGCGACGATGGTCGGTACAGTGCGACAAGCATTGGGACCATTACCTTTGAGAGGGAGTCTGGTAATCCATTCTTGTTGAAAGAAGTTATGCATGTTCCAGGTCTGAAAAAGAAATTGTTCTCAGTCACAATGTTGGAAGACAAAGGTTATGATGTTGTTTTCAGTGAGGGAAAAGCCTTCCTTCGACATAAAACAACAGGTCAAACCAGGAAGATAGGGATTCTAGTTAAGAATCTATATAATCTGGAGGTAGATGGCTGTGTTACAATGATGGGAAAAACAGAAGAAGTGGTGAGCCGGGATGAGGGCGAATTATGGCACAGGAGATTGGGCCATCTTCACCATGGCGCCCTAAATATTTTGCAGTAGATTTCTACTGGACTTCCCAAGGGTACACTTACGCAGTCATATCAGTGCAAGGGATGTACTATGGGTAAGTTTGTGAAGACCACATTTCATGAAAAGGAGAACTATACTTTGGTGATCCTGGAGAGAGTTCACACAGATGTGTGTGGGCCATTCTGGGTTGCTTCAACAACAAAACACATGTATTATGTTATTTTTTTTATGACTATTCTTGTAGATGCTGGATCTTATTCATGCAGAAGAAGGATCAAACATTCTCAAATTTATATGAGTTTAAAGCATTGGTGGAGAAAGAGTCAGGGAAGCAAGTGAAGGCTCTGCGGAGCGATAATGGTGGTGAATATATCTCGAACGAATTCAAAGACTTATGTAGAGAAGAAGGAATTTGAAGAGAACTCATAGCACCTCATAACCCACAACATAATGGGGTCACGGAGAGGAAGAAAAAAATGATCGTGGGTGCTGCACGAGCTATGTTGCATGACCAGTCCCTACCGATGCAATTGTGGGCAAAAGCATGCAACACTGCGGTTTATGTACAAAACCGTTGTCCTCATAGAGTACTTGGCATGAGTACAACTGAAGAAGCTTTTACTGGTAAGAAGCCTGATATTTCTCATCTGAATATTTTTGGCTCATCTGTTTACATTCATGTGACAAAAGACGCCAGGAAGAAGCTGGAACCGACTGCAGAGGTTGGGATATTTTTGGGGTACACAGAAACACCCCATAATTATCGTGTGTATTTTCCAAACATTCTAATGACTGTGGTGCGACGGGATATAAAATTCAATGAGGTGAAAGCCATGAAGTTTTCTCTTGAGAGGGAGCTACACTTGCATGCAGAGGAGGAACTTCTTGCTCCCAAAGATGAGCCTCTAGATGTGGATCAACCATAGGAGGAGATTCATGGAGTGGAGGAGTCCACTCATACAAAACTAAACATCAGACAAGTTAGAAAGCGTACCACAGAAGCTGAGAGACTGAAGCTTGATGCGGCATAGAATGTAGGAGTCCCTACATCATAGCACACACAGAGACAGTCACCTGATCGATTTACTGGATACATGGCTTGGGAGAGTATGAATCCATTGTTAGAAACAGTGCTTGGGAGATTGTTCCAAGGCCAGTGGGTAAATCAGTTGTAGGATCAAGATGGATCTACAAGGTAAAGCAAGCTGCTGATGGGAGTGTCGAGAAGTATAAGGCAAGATTTTTTGTATGGGGCTTCTCATAGATCGAGGGGATTGAATATGAAGAAACCTTTGCACCTGTCACACGATATTCTTCCATACAAACCATCCTTTCTCTCTCAACACAGATGGGTTGGCACATTCATCAGCTGGATGTGAAGACTGTGTTCCTTAATGGGATCATTGAGGAAGAGGTGTGCATTGAGCATCCTAAAGGATTTGAGATCTTCAGCAGCAAGTCACATGTGTGCAGACTCAAAAGAGTGTTGTATGGGATGAAGCAAGCACCTCATGCTTGGTACACATGGATCGATAGCTATTTCATCGGACTTGAATTCACCAAGAGTGAGGCGAATGCAAACCTGTACCAAATTGTGGTGGAGGGTAAGATTTTAATCATTGTTCTTTATTTTGATGGTTTAATACTAATGAGTGATGAGTAGTTGATACACTCATGCAAGGCAGATCTTGCAAAGTATTTCGAGATGAAGGATTTGGGCCTCCTTCATTATTTCCTTGGATTGGAAATATGGCAGCGAGAAGGTGAAATTTTTGTGTCTCAAGGCAAGTATTCCCGGGAGATACTGGAAAAGTTTCACATGCAAGGCTGCAAGCCTATCGACACTCCTATTCTAGGAAATTAGAGGAAAGAGTATGCTACATCGGCAGAGGTAGTGGATGCCACTATTTATCAACAGTTAGTGGGTTCACTCATGTATTTAGTTAATACAAGACCGGACATATGCTATGCGGTGAACTAGCTTTCACAAGCGATGGTTAAGCCTAACAAGCTCTTTTGGAAGGCAGACAAGCATGTCCTGAGGTATATTAGGGGCACATTTGAGTATGTCTTATGGTACAAATAGATGGATGAGGTTAAGTTGCATGGCTTCATGGATGCAGATTGGGCAGGTAGCCCAATAGATAGAAAGAGAACATCAGGAGGGATTTTCAGTATCAAATCCACAACAGTTTCTTGGTACAACAGGAAACAAAGATCCTTAGCACTCAGTTCAGCGGAAGAAGAATACATGGCAGAAATTCAAGCTGCATGTGAGGCTATATGGATGAGGAAGATCCTGGTCGGTTTGTTCGGTTCACATTTAGATCCTACAATGATACATTTTGATAATCAGAGTTGCATTAAACTCTTGATTAATCCTGTGTTTCATGATAGATGTAAACATATTGATATCTGGTATCATCATATCAGAGATTATGTGCAGCGGAAGATCATGTTGCTTCAGTACATTCCTACAGAAGATCAAGATGCAGATATTCTGACGAAGGCGCTCACCAGGAGAAAATTCGAATACCATAGAGGTAGTATCAGGGTGAAGGATAATGCCTATCTTGTTGAGAGGGAGTGTTGAAATTCAACAAGATGATGAGCTTAGTGAAAATGAGTCGCCTTCACTAAGTGGGCCCGTAGGCTATTTTTAGGTGCAAGTCTATTTTTAGACATGGTGATCATATTTCAAAAGTTGCAAGATGCTATTTGTGGATGGTTGGTCAAGTTGGAAAAATAGATGAAATTCTATTTTTAGAATATTGGGCAAAGTCTATTTATAGATCATCGATCTAAAAATAGATGCATGTCAGATATTATTAGCCCTTAATAATAATCCGACAATAAACAACAACTTATTCTCTTGGAGCACTTTATTTCAGTGTACAAATTTGGCAAATTAGTGGGCTGAAGGAATTACGCAATTCCTAGGGTTTACTAGTCGTTCATGCATGAAGGACTCAGTTAGAACTAAAATGGAAAAGTTATGAGAGATTTGGAAAAGTAGTTCATGGAGTTGTATTCAGTTTAACTCAGTTAAAGTGAGTTAAACTCAGTTGAGCTAGTTGTATCTAGTCTAACTGAATGATACACTAGTGAGAGTGGAGTGAATTAATTAGTTAATTAATTCAAAAATAATAACTCATTAATCAACTGAAAAAATACAACGAGTTGACTACGGTGCATATGGGTTCCAGTGGAGACCCAGTGGAGAGGTAGGTGAAAGGGTGAGATGGACTATCCGTTGTGACTATAGTGATGCATTGATTGCATCACACACACATTGGAGTTGCCAATGAGGATTGTGCAGTCAAGGCAAGGGTAATTCGAATTCATTCAGAGCTATTCTTCAGCAGGGATTTCACAGTGGAGGCAGGCTATCAGGAGGGCAGAAATCAGTGCATGGATTTGCAAATTTCATCTGGTTAGTGTGTGACAATTGATTATACTGAGAGCTTGATGTACCAAGCTTTGTATGAGATTGTTTCATGATCTCCATGATACATAATATATGATAGTTTGGGTTTTCAGCTTCAAGCTTTCCCATTAAACAACTGTGTTATGTGCGATTGTTTTTATTTTATGCTTCATGTGTTTGCAATTGAGTTTCCGCAAAAGATTAATAGTGGAATGATTATGTATTTAGCAAGAAGATAAATATTGTTAGATCAGGGGAATCTGGATATATGCATGCTTATTGTATATAATTTCTACAAAAGATTAGAGAAGCGGCGGAGATTATAAAACACCTGCATAACATCAACAGGGATGGAGGATTTGAGATTAGTGACAGTTGGCGACCTCTAATTAGATAAATTTTGTCCTTATGTTCGTCCTCTTCCCAAGTATAATTTCGCAGGTTTGCTTCTTCTCCTTATTTGTAATCAGTTTAGGGTCATGTCAGTACAAAACACTTATTATTTCACTCACTCATAATAATTGTTTGTGTTAACTAATTTTTATTCTATTTATAAAAATTAATTAATTAATAATTATTATCAATAAAGGGAAGTAAAAATTGAAATAAAATTAATTTATAAATTATTAAAAAATTAAAATTTTTATTAGGATTTAATTAATAAAATTCATTAGTAGAATTAATATTTATTAATTATTATCGTTTATTTAGTAACATATATTTAAATAGTTATATTATTATTTGGAATTAATAAACATAGGTATTCTTCTTATTTAATAAATTACACTTAGATTAATAATTTGATGATACTATTTTAGGTAAAATTTAGGTAATAAATTAAAAAACTCAAGGTTTATTTATAAAAAGAAATTTAGACATTAATTTAATTTTTTTTTAAAATTACGAAATTAATATAAAAATTAATAAAAATTTTAAAAACTTTTTAAAATAAATAATTTTTTTTTTAGGTATTATATTTTAATTTTTTAAAATTAATTTAAGCACTTAGGGTTTATAATAAAATAAAAAATTTTAAATTTTTTTAAATATTTATTATTTAATTTTTTTTTATCTAAATTAAAATTTTATAAAGAATTAAATATAATTTATTTTAAATAGATTAATAATATGTTGTCGGCTCCTCTTAAACATCATAATCCTTCACTATTTATACCTTGACCTTTTGCGACCTTCTTTCACTCTTCATTCTCGTCCTGAAGATGGATCCCCGTTGGGATTCGAAACATCGACCAATGTTTTATGATATTGTGGATAATCCAGATTCTGCAATTAACGACAATCACAAAAGTTTGAGAACCATGATTTTTAATTTGTTGTAAAGAAATTTCTTTATAAAGATCATCTTTTTCCTGAATAACAACAGAGGGCTTTTTCCTTTCTAATATCCTACCAGTCTAAGTTGAACATTGTTAAGATCTAGTGAATTAATCATATAAGTTGGAAAATTTTGTCCTTCCATATTATAAGCAGGTTGAGCATTTTTATTGTTAGGGTTTGGTAATGGCTGGACAGGTAGTTGATTTGGTCTTTGTGGAAATGGTAATGAAAGTTGTGGATTATGATTTTGAAATTGAGGTTCTTGACTAGGTTGTGGAAAATGTTTGGGAGGATAGTTTGGATAAGATTGTGGATATTGGTGATATTGAGAATATCTGCCATAAGGATTTTTCATTCCTTGTGTCCAAGGTTGAGGTTGGGACCAAGGTTTTTGCCATGGCATTGGTGAATTGCAATCTTTTGGTGGGGGTTGAGTATACATTTGATTGTTAAAATCTTGAGTTTGTGGCCCTTGCCATGGTATTCTAGAGATAAAACAAAGAGGTTCTACTAGATGTGGAGCTATTTCTTCTTGGAAAACAACCTTAAGACCTGGTATAGAGGGACATTTTTTTATTTTATGATTTTCTGCACAAATAACACATGTCCCTATCACTTTTAAATCAAAAGGACATTCTCTTAAGGCATTTTTCTTTCTACATTTAGGACAAAAAATAGTTAAGGCATTAGTTTTAGCTTTTTTCTTGTTTTGTAATTTTAGGGTGTCTATTTTTTCACTAAGACTCCCTAAGATATCTATTTTGAATTCATCAAGCATATTTCCTATTTCTACCCTACTTACTGTTCCAGTTGTAGATTTATTCACTCTAGAGAGAATGGGATCTCTTGCATTTTTCCCAGTTCTTGATTTTCCTCTCAAAAGATGAATGCATAGTTCAACAATTTCAGGTAATGATAGTTGAGAGATATCTCCCTTTCCCATCATATTAAGAATATCTATCCATTCATCTCTGATGGATTTCAATAATAGATATTTTAAAGTATCTTGATCTAAGTTTTCCATTTTAGCTCTTTTTATATTGTAATTGAATCTCTCAATTAATTCTTCCAAGTTTTCATCCTCTCTTTGCATCATTTTATATACTTCATCCTTCCGATTAATAGGTGTGCAATAATCCAAATACCTTTGTAAGAATGCACTTTTCATCTCAACCCATGTCCTAATAGATTGTATTATTAAGACCATGAACCATTTTAAAGTTGCACCCTTGAGTGTTGTAGGAAATAGTTTCAATTTTTGAGAATCTTGTAAGTAGTCATATGATCTACATAAAAACTTAAATTCAAATAGAAACATTTCAGGATCTTCATTCCTTAATCCATGGAAATTGGGAAGGATGGAAGGTGAAATATTATTCATTGTGGCATTTGTATCCTCATCAATTATAGGAAATCCAACAGAGTTATGGTCTTCCCTATTTTCTCTTCTTTTATTCTCTTCACCTCTTCCTCTACCTCATCCTCCACCTATTCTTAAGTCTTCTCCATTCAAATTGTGTAATTATCCTTCTCTTTCTTCTCTGGCCATTGTAGATTCCTCAAAACTAATGTAGGGTTCTAACTATAGAGTTATTTGCTCTTCCTCTGGTTCTTCTATCAATGGGTTTTTGAAGAAAGTTTCTTCTTCTTCCTCACTAAGGATTTATAACTCCTGAGCTAGAATCTGTTCTCCTGTAGAGGTGAAAAAGGTTACTCCTTCTGTTGGAGATCTAGGATCTTCCTCTTCTAAGACTAGCCTCGGTAAATGAAGGTTGAGTGTCTCCTGGTTGAATTTCTAACCTTAAGACTTCAGGAGGGCTATGTCTTGTTGTGAAAAATGGAATATGAGTTTGAGATGGTGGTGCAGAACTTCATGGTCTTAGTGAAGTGAGTGGTGTTGCTAGAATCAAACTTCTACCTCTAGCTATAAATCTACCCCTAGAGTCTCTTTCTCTACGCATATCATTTTTTTTTAAGATGTAAGAAACAAGGCTTCCTAATTACACTTCCTCGGGAACAACGCCAAAATGTTTAGTCAATTTAATGTCTTAAGTTGATATCATAAATTATCGACCGGAGTTGGTAATCTGATGAAGAATGGTGCACTATATATGCTTAGATGCCCTTCTTTCTTACTTCGTTGTGTAGTTTTATATATTGTTTTTGGGGGTTTGTATTTTATGCCTAACGTTAAAACTAGAAACTGATCTAAGGAATGAAATCTTAGCTTTAAATTAAATCTTGAATGCTAAGAAATAACTGAATCTAAAAGAAATTTAATGATGAAAAACTTAATCTTAAGAAGGAAGAAAAGGAAATGTTAATTAACTAATCTATTTTGCATAAAAATAAATCAATCTTTGAGTGATTAAATATTAGCTATGTTAGGCTATTCTATGCCAAAAAAGCATCTAATTAAACTTATTCTACATTTAAACAAGGCATCATTCTAAATTCTATTGGATTCTATTGATTTCTAAATTATGTTCTATTTATAAAAAAGACAAGAATAAAACCATATTCTATCTTATCAATTGAGAACACTAATTCTATGAAAAACAAAGCATCTAATCTAGTTTTAACTCTATCTAAGAATGATCAAAATATAATCCTAATCTAACTTTGTTCTAAATTCCATGGAATTGAAAGCATCAAATCTATCACTACAAAATTTAATTGACTGTGCTAATTGAATTCAAACTACTTTAAGGCAAGTCTAAAATATTACAGAGTGTCTATTGCACAAAACTAAATGCCTAATTTAAATCCTATGATTGTTGGGTAATTGAATGCAAGAATGATTTCAATTGAATGCTGACAAAGTTACGATAATGAAACAATTCAGGAGAGCATACGATATATCAGTCAACTGTGTGTAAATGAACAATTAAATCAGAAAACATTCAGAAACTAATTGACATAGAATTAAACTTTGAAATGACAAGAAATTAAACTATCAAATGGTTGTAAAAACCTATTTTTCGTGCAAGGGCCCTCTACAATAGAACGAGTGCAAATATACTTAAGCGATTTGCGCATCAATGGTCTAGAACTAGTCTTCTTCATTAACAAAACATAGTTTTAAAATGTATCACAATATTATCACTAAAATCAAGCTTATTCCCGGTTTCGACAAACCGATATTTATACAAAGTTTCGAATTAACTGTCTGAGATAATTTCGCCTATGGAAAGTAAAATAAATCTAAGACTAGAAGTCTAATTAGAAGCAAAGCCTTCATGGATTTTTCTCGATTTTCTATGTAAGAGAAAATCGAGAATATTCGTCCGCTGATCTCGTCCCTTATCTTGACTTATCTTTGACCGTGAGTGTAGGCATCATCCTTCTTGAATCTGAACAGGTAAGTAGGATATGATCCATATATGGACCATTTCAAAGCTATCCATATGACCCGCTTCTTCATTTTCTTCTCAAAACCTGTCAAACAATAACAGTGGCTGCAGAAACAAAGGTTAGCTACAGACTTGCATGAATTCTGTAGCTTATTACAAAAAATCATCTAAATAATAAGAAACATTACAATATAAAATAGATATCATCTAAATGCCTTCTCAGATGGAAATGTGTCAATTATCACTGATTGAGTTTATGGATTTTGCGAAAAGGAAGAAAAGATGGTGGAAAAAGACGTCAAAATAGGAACAGTCTTGAGATCAACAGTTTCCGCCAACCTTTGAGTTAGATAAATAAACACGATCCCTAAATATTTCTTCCTCCATATAGAGGATTTATTTTCAGAATTCTAGTGGGGTTACCTCAAAGAACCTTCCAACTGATTCCAATTCAAATAAACATCTCCTCTCTATGAATATGTGCCAGTAGTGTTGCCACCCCTGCGACTAGGAAAACACTAATGCAGATCCATATAGGCAATTCACCTGCAAAAGGAACAAACGAGTACCATGGTGTAGTGACCCACTTGTATGGGTCGAATCTCTGGATATCTATGTTCAAAATAAGCCACAGAATCTAAAGGGAAGTAATATGGAGAATGTTGAGAGTTTTAGGTAAAATACTTGAAACCCTAGACATGTGTAGAGAGGGAATTCTTGGCGCCCCCAACTTTTAATGACCCGGAATATGAGGGAGGGAAAATAACATAACTAGACACTATTTGGAGCCAAAAAATGGAAGAAAACACTGTAAATTTGAACAAAACCCAGTGCAAAAACCCTATTAAAACCAAATGGAGAAGGTACCTTGGTACTACACTCCACAGACTAATACTGGAAAGTGGAAACATATTCCGACATGGTCTAAATTTTGTGGATCCGCCAAGGGTAAAACCACCACTAGCTCAAATGTCATACCAAACCTAGAATTATGAAGGAAGAGAACAAAGAACATTTTCCCCTATGCTTAATGAGTGATGTGACCAGAGAACAATGATTAGGTGAACAATTATAGGATCAACAACACATATATATCCTTAGTTTCACACCTCCATGACACAAACTTGTTGTAAAAAGATAAATGCAACACAAAATTATTATACCTTCGCTATAGCCAAAGTATGACTCATAGGTCACAATATTAACACAGTTGTTTCACCACCCTGCTTCCATTACCATGCAGATATAAGGAGGCAAGGATGTGAGGGCTGAAGCGTGTAGACTGAGATAAGGAAATGAGGTTATATTCATCGCAAGCTAGATGTTATGCAATATACCATATCACATTATTTTCTCATAAATGAGCTTCCTTCTTCTATCAAAGGTGATGGTTCTGCCAACCAATCCAAAATATGGTGGACAAAAGAGTGACAGAGGGGCATAAAACATTTTCCCTCTTGAAGAATTATTGTACTTCCCAAACCCATCTCCCACACACGTGTAATTAAATTGATACCACTTCTTAAGGTTTGCAGAGCCTGGGGATCCGACATCGTGCCACATGAAGGGCATGAAATTCCATGTGTGGAGCATAACACTCTCACTGAGGGGCGCCACCCTTCTCACCAAAATTTTTCCATGCATGCTAATAATTATGACCTCGCTAGTTAATTGCCTCTGTAATGCTATATTACCGTTTAAACACACTTCCGATGATGCTCCCCTAAAGTGTTCCATCACATTTTTTTTTTGTACAATTACCCCCAATAGGGAAATTCGATAGGCACTCTTTCCGTCAAGTAAATTTTTATGATGAATTTCTTTTAAAAATCACCCTTCTTTCAATATTTTTCCCCATCATTTCAATAGTATATATTAGATATTTTTTGTTTATTTTGTCATAAACATAAGACAACATAAAACATGCTAATAGGAGTTAACTAAATAGTTTGAAACATATGAGATGCTAATTATACATTTGTAGTATTATATAGATTCTCAATTTGAATATATATTTACATATATGATATTTACATTTAATATATTATGAATTTTACTTTAAAATTAGATAATATCTACTAGCTTAATTTAATTTAATCCGTGATATATTAGATGCAACAATGTTAAAAATACAAGTGTGGAAAGAATCACCATTGCCAATATACGAAACTATATATATATATAGGCACAAGTAATTAAAACTAGTTAAAACAAGAGTTTTATGAGTCAAAGTTCTTGGTTATCTATGCTATCAAGAAATTTGTAAAATAAACGAGAAGGAATATATTTGTTCGACTTACAAACTAGAAAGCTCTTAAATGTGTAGGTGAAGGGTTTTTATACCCAAGATCCTCCTATCCTCTCCTTTGGCTACAAATTTCCTATTGAACAACTTGGTAACTACATAGTCACAAATAACCTACAAACAATTAATATAACTCATTAATATCAATTACATTTTAATACATGAATCCTTGGAAAAAAAAACTTGTATTAAAGAAAATTTAAGTGAGTTGAAAAGATTAAAATTTACATATTTAGCATCGAATGGGTGTTTTGTGCTTCATTAGATTGATACATAGAAATGGATTATTGATATATAGAAGTGGATTACTCTTCAATTAAATACTTATATGGAATTTATAATCTTCCATAAAGTTTAAATGCATAATTAGCTATGCAAAAATAAAAGTTTCTATTATTCATTATGAAAAAAGTACTTGTCATTTTATAGAAAAATCAAAATTCCTTGTTCTACTATGAAAACATCAAAATTTTATATTAAAATACTTTATTATCTAAAAGATTTACTAGACTATAAACTATGTATATTATTTTTAAAAAATTAATTGAATATCAATTGTATGACATGTAGATTTTAAAATCGCAGTAAATGAAGTGAAAAAGGGGAATATGGGTAAAAAATTGTCAAATTTAACCACTGGTAGAGGGGCATTTGAGTCTTCAAAGTCACTCAGGGTTCACACCCAACTCACTAGCACTTATGATTGTATACCACAAATTTCCTTAATAGAACACTCTATCACTATTTATTCTACACCCTATAAACATATAATTATTTTCATAAAAATAATCAAATTTAATTTCTACAATTTACAAAATTTACACCACTAAAATCAACATAAGGCTTTAGGGATCATGGTGAAATTATAATATTTAATTAAGTGCAAGTTATTATGAATGAAGCATTGGTTTGATTAGTAATATAGTAATTTTTTATTAGATAAATGTAAGAATAATATATTCACGCCGAAGGCCTCTCAATATTGGAATTGAGCTCGAGAGATTTATATTTTCAATAAAATAAATGGTCGAGGTTGTAAGCCAAAGTTTTTTCTTTATCTAATACATGATCCAATCGACAATATTTGCCATTCATTTTTCAATTTCTCAAATCTACTTCCCTCTTTAATTTATTAGTCCCTGCCGCCAAGCCTACCTTGTTTATAAAAAAAATCATTTGTGAATCATTACTATCCTTGGCATGTCTATACCTTGGGAATATTGGCAAATCAATTTTGCTGGCCACCACATGTTTGTTCGAATCGCAAACCTCACCTCACATTTTACTTACAAGAAGGCTATTAGCATTCAGAGGTGACGAGCTAAGATGTGTCAAGACTGAGTGCTTCGGGGCACCTCTTAAACGCCCCCCTAATGGCAACGATGGATGAATAGTGGACTTGTCCATTCATAACCTTGTTAACAATATATTCATGTTTGATAGATTCTATTCCCATTTGGAGATGTTTAGAGGTCCCAGTTTCTTCGGGGATCCAAATCCAAGGTCCCCTGTGTAGGTAATGTGAGGTTCTTAGCGCTCCAATTTATGGTAATGTAAAGTTGTAAATATAGTCAATGTTACATTAAGAAGTACAAATTTAATGCCCTTGGGTTGCAACTTTTTGTGTCTACAACGGGCATCATGGAATTTATTATGTTTTTTCATATAGCTTGATGTTTATATTTTGTGTTTTTTTAAGAAAAGTTATACATTATAATATTTAACTGGTTAGTTTGGGGCATCATGTAAACCAAAGTATATAAAAATTATTTAGTTATTTATATCCATATTGCTATTAGCTAAAATAAAATTATATGTTCCATGATTATGGAACAATGGTTTTTCAATAAGAATATTTATGTTAAATAAAATAGTTAAATTGTTTTTTAGTTGCAAAAATCTAAATTTTAATGAATTGATTAATGTACAATTATCTTATATATAATTAGTTATGTTTGTGATAATTAGTGGTATTTTATGTGTTAGTGTGTTGTAGTAGAAAAAACGTTTCAAGTTTCTAAATAAAGGATTTAGCTCTCGTACACTTAATATTTGTTTTGTTGTTCAAAGTACATCAGATCATGTTATGCATAGGTCTATATATGACATCATAGTGATAGATAAGTGACTTATAGTTGATGGAAGAACATCATTTAAATTTTGTTTTCTTAGTGTAATAAGATCTGCAATTTTCTAGAACAAGTTGTGTAAGAACAAGATGGTTTCTTTCATATATCATGTAATGCAATGGATGTATTAAACAAGCATACAATTAGAGGATTTGAGTGCTTTTAGAGATAGTAGAGATATTGAAGGGATTAGGTTTGATATTTTTAGGAATAGAGGATACAAACCATTCTCTCATGTATTAAACAAGCTTATAGTTAGAGTAGTTCAGTGCTTTTAGGGATAGTAGATATATTCAAGAGACTAGGTTTGATATTTTTAAGAATATAGGATACACACCTTCTTTCATGGTTAAAACAATTCCTCATTATTTATATAAATACTATTGTTGTGGATTGAAGAGAATGCGTAAAATAAGAATAAAATTTATAATATTTTTATGAGCATATGGTCTGCATCATATGGTACTAGAGCATGTTAGAATGCATATACTAATATGATCATAGGAGTCATCATCAAATGTATGCATAATAATGGAATATTGACTAAGGCGCACAAGTTCCATTAGCAAGAATAACAAGTTAGCTTTGCTAGTTAAGATTTGTTAGTCGACAACCCCTTGGTATCAGGCTACCGCTGTGTAAAGTGGAAATTCTCCAATGCATTGATTCATGGACGAGATACCATTTTATACTTCAGACAATATAGCCATGGGACAAATTAATGATGATAAATATTAATATTTCGTTAAACATATAGAAACGTTGAACTTTGTGAGATTTTATAACTTGAAAGTCGCTAATGTCTTACAAGAGGTGAGAACATATAAAAAGATAACAATGCTCTATATCGCTATGGTTTTCTCAACATTGAATTTGAAAAAACTCAATTTCATTAGGCTCTACACCACTAGCAACATACTATTGAATGTAGAGCAAAATGAGTTAGAATTATGCTTACATATTGTAAGTGAAAAATTGGTTTGTGAGTTGTAAGAGATGATTGCGATATTCTCTTAACTCCTCCTCCTAAATTAGGAATAAATTTGATTTATAACAAACTAAAAGCTCTATAATAGAGTAATAGCATATCCTTAACATGTGTGTACATATGCATGCCTGCTTTTGAAATATGTTAGGCACGTTTCAAATTATTCTTTATTTTGGTATCAAAGCTTAGGGTGCAAAATATAAGGGTGTGAAAGTTGTGTAAGAACGATTTTCGTGAGACTGCTTGTACCAGAGCTATGCTAGATTTCTTATGGGGGTTGTCTTGCAAAACAAACTTTGTGAGATCTGTAATATCGACGTGAGAAGGCATGTCATGTTGGATGAGAAGAGGAGTTATACATATCAAACTAGAGTTGTGATTTCTCTATTAAAGTGAGTCAAACCAAGATGCAATGATGAACATATTTGAATGCAAATCTTCCGATCTCCCACAACGCTTTCGAATGTCAGTTGTTGATGTATCTCTTCTCCACTGGAAATTAAAATATTTAATATGTTCCCATCGTCTGTTATGTGAACCAGATATTTTGGTGCAACATGCAATTTTTTGTACATAAATGTTGAACCATCCATACCTTTGGCTCTGTTTGCTGCATCTTCAACAATTGTAGTCCCAAAGTTAAGAATACAGGTGTACAGAGATGCACAGGAATCACATACAATAAAATTATAATTGAATTATTGTTTACTTCATCAGTAGATGTTACATACGTACATATAGTTGAACTAATTCTAATCTTAGAGAGAGAAGTTGAGAGAATCTCTCAACTTCCTCAACAAACCAATCCAAAAATAAGTAAATATAATAATTGAGGCATTATCTCAAACACCCTCCCTTAATGCCTACATTACAGAAAACTTACAATACTGAGATCACAATTGCAAAATTTGTATTTGTTTTTGTCTAGCTGGTCTTCATCAGCAACTCTACCCACTCTGCGGTCTTCTGGATTCTGCTCTTTCTTTCTCCATATCTTTGAGCTTACCTTTCAACCCATTTAAAGTACACCTGCTTCTGACCATCAATGCTGAGTTTGTAAGATTAAAGATTCTTGACACCCCCGAAGAAGAGTCTCGACACTTAACTATCCTATGGAAATATTTCCATCTGTGAAATAACCCCGAAGAATAAATTTCAACAGTCTATAGGAAAATATTCTAGGTACAGAATATGATCAGTGATTAATCTTACAAAGTGACCTTTACACATAAGGATCTAATTGTATAACTTGTAACCGATGCTCTTGAAGCCCCGAGGAACAACAAGACCCATCAGCATATAACAAATTCACACAATCAAATTAGCCAATTGTTCTCTCGGCACCGAAGAACGTCGAGAATGACTAATTTAGATTATGTTAAAATGTTCAATAATTGGTTCTGTACTACACAAATCTCACAACAAAAAACTTAAACCCCACACTATACACCACACCACACACTTGAAAATCATATTACAAAACATGTTCTTAGAAAAGTTTAAGAGATGGATTCGGAGGTTCATCCTCACTTGAAGAATCTGCATCAGGTGAATCTTCTGAAAATGTTGCATAGGCTAATTTTTTCAATTTTCCATTTAAAAGATCTTGAGCCCGAATTTTGCAATTGAATGCTGTATGTACATATTTATGACAATAGAAACATTCAGTCTTAATTTTATTCATCCTTCCCTTGGAATATAGTGCAAGTTCATTATGTGAACTAGCCTCTGTGCCACCTATCCTCTTTTCTTCTGCCATAAGATCTGCTATCATTTCATCAAGTGATTGATGAGGCATTTGACTTAGAGTAAATATGGCATTTTCATATTTTGAAGACAAGCTATTTAATAAAATTGCCTTTGCATCATCATCATCTACTTTAGAATTAATTTTTGACAACTGTCCAATCAAAGCTCTTAACTCATTTATGTGTGTTGACAATGATGTCTCACTATCCATTTCAAGTTTAAACAATTGTAACTTTAAGAAAATTTTTGCATTAACAGCTTTTGCCCCAAATACCTTATTCATTTCTTCCCATATTGCTGCAGAAGATTTCTGTAAGTCAATTAGATGTAGCTGGGAATCTGCAAGTGATATTCCAAGGATGGACTTGGCTCTTTCTTCTCTTTTTTCCCATTCAATTAACTGTCTAGCATCTGTAAGTGCTTTTTCTGAGCCTTCTACAATATTCCATAGATTTCTACTCATCATTTGCAGCTGAATTTTTACCTTCCAAGTGTAGAAATTAAAGCCATTAAAATTTTCCAATACAATAGGCTCCATGTTGAAAAGAAAAGCTTTTTCCTTTTTTAATCAACAAATATTTAGCGGATTAAATTTCAAAAAAAAAATATTATCACAATGTAAAAACCGCCACATGTATGTTAAGAAATTGTGGGTGTAAGCCAACAATATGAAAACGCACCCGAGGACAGGAGCTATCGTGGCCAATTCTGAGCTTTCTCCTTAAACTTCATGGCTGTGCACAAAAAAAACGTGGATTTGATATCTCAATATGGGAAGCTGCTTCCCTATCTCGTCTGGATATTAAGAGCATTCAAGGCTGCATACAAATTGCCTTGTGGGTGCACCGGATTGGACCTAAATGGTTTTTTTCTCGACCTGAAGTGCTGTAACCTGTTATTGAAGCAGAGGAGGGGCTGACCAGGGACCGAGTACTGAAGTTCTAGCAAATTGTGGTTGACTTTGAGATGGAGAATCGATGTTGTGGCTGCGCTGACAAAAAACTGAACGTTTGACCTACGAATGTCCAAATATTCGGAACGTTTGACCTGGAAGTAGTGCGTACCACTGCGTTTGCGATTGCTACCTGGTGCGCCACAGTGCTCTGATACCAAGTTAAGAATACAGGTGTACAGAGATGCACATGAATGACATACAATAAAATGATAATTGAATTATTGTTTACTTCATCAGTAGATGTTACATACGTACATATATTTGAACTAATTCTAATCTTAGAGAGAGAAGTTGAGAGAATCTCTCAACTTCCTCAACAACCCAATCCAAACTAAGTAAACATAATAATTGAGGCATTATCTCAAACATTGATGACCAATCAAAATATTATATAAGCATGGAAAGTGTAGTTAATGCTTTACTGGTTTCCCCATAACATATGTTTGAGACAATAATACTCTTCTCCAATTTCTGTGACATGACTTATTTTGAAATTTCGGTGTCTTTCAGAGGAGATAAAGGCACTGTGGTGCATGTCGCTATTAGAGTCAGACCAGCCTTGTGGCATATTTTTTGTTAGAGGAGGAGCTGGTTGCAAAGTGGTGGGTTGTCTACATAAAGGAGTTGAAGCGTTTTAAGTTTTAGAGGGAAATGATAATGGTAGAAAAAAACACTTCAATGTTAAATTCTTAAAAGGTATTTTCTATTTAGTACTGAATCTTTTCTTTGATCATGGAATTTGCAATTTTAGAAAAAATTTGTTGTCTAAATTTCGATATATGGAAAGTAAACGTATAAATGCAATTGATGAACAAAAATTTGTGGGTATAGTGATAGACATAGATGTGGCACCTATAGATGCCAAGCAATTAGCTAAATGGGAAAGTAGACATGAAAAAGCTAATTCCAATTTCAAACTAACTCTTTCAAATTCATAATTACATCATGTCGATCTCACAAAATCATCTAAAGAAATATCAAAACAATTGATTCAATTGTTTGGTGAAAGTCTATAAATGCAAAAATTTCTTTACAATTATAGTTGTTTAAACTTACCCCAATCAGGGTGTGATACAGTTGAGGATCCCCATGCGCATCATGATGGAGGCAATTAAGGGAGGGCATGTCAACCTGTAGGCTGGTCAGGACAATGGCAAGTGGAACGGAAGGCATGACGATGCTGGCCACGTGCGAGCAGGAGAAATGAGTGCTGGAGTGTGCCACCTTCAAGACATTTGGTATGTGGTTTAGAGTATGAGCTGGTGGGAGGTAATAAAATGGTTTCGATCCAATCAATACATTATTCTACAGGTGGTGGGTTGCAGATGGGAGCGTTGGGCAGAAGCAACCGAGAGGTAGAAGAAGCTCAGAAATTCTGGGGCATGTGTTACTCTCCTTCTCCTTTTTCTATCACAAGAACATGGAGAATGTAGGTAATTTAGTTGTTTCCACTTTTAACTAGAGCAATCTGTCGAGGTTTTTGGAGGGTTTGAGCTCCGGGCGATGGTGGCCAGGAATTTCAGGTCTCGGCCCCAGTAATGATGACTCTAGCCCCTCATTGATTACGGCGACAGTAAAAATGTCAGCCCGTGTACCCGATAACCTGAACCGACATTTTTTTCTCAAGACCCGAGGCAGAGGTGGAAAGGTTGGAACCGGGAGCTCGGTTTTCTCAACCTTGGGATGGAGTTAACCCTTGTAACTTGTTATTGTTTACTGCGCATTTTCTTGACAACAAGGGTTTCGCGACGGTGGCGGTTTCCAAGCGTTTTTGTTTTTAGTTTGTTAAGGCGCGGCAAGAATGGGATATGATAGTGAATTTCTGGAGCTCGAACCTACGCCGGAGGACCTCCTGACGTGTTGGGGTCACGAGGTATCAACGAAGAACTTAGATTTGTTCTTCCCGAAGAATTTAGCCCTACACGGTCCCAACAGTGAGGTTTTTGCCGAAAATACTCATTCTGGTCGTCGAGATAAGAACATTCTGAGCCCGTGGCAAGGTTTTGGGAAGGAGAGAGCGATACCTGTGGAGAGTCAAGAACAGTTGAGAGCAGTCGAAGACAGGGCGGAATTCCTGAAACTTTTCTCTCGTATAAGCTCGGCGAATAAGGAACAAGGTAATACATCACGCCCTAAGCTCTCGGGTGGTTTGGAAGATATTGTAGGAACTTGTGTTTTTCAAGGTGCGCCAAGCTCACAATCAAAAGGGAAAGAGGCTCTGGTCGGTGATTCTCAGCAAGGTCAAGCGCACCCATGGCAAGGGTTTTCATGGCTTCCAGCTTCATGGTCTCAAGAAGGGTACCAAAGGGGAGGAGGACTGCCATCAGGCCTCCCACAAGCCGACGCGGTCCAAAATCGACAGATCCGGGCCACAAATGGTGATGGGGTTGAAAAAAACTCTTGGCAAGCGACTTGCACATTATACCCCCAATCTGTAAATTGTGCGAAAGAGGCTGGGACGGTTGAAGGAAACCCTCAGAGGTTTTTTGAGGAAGGTGAAGCTCCCGCCGCTTTTGAAGAAGCGGGTCAACGGCCGATACCTCTGGATCTACCGGAAGCCCCAACTCCAAATGCTGAAGGAACAAACGGCAGTTTCAAGGAGGCCGTGGGGGAAAAGCGATAGAAGTCGAAGCCCATTAAGAAGAAAGAAAATCGTCCACTTTGTCTTCTGGGGGCAGACATTAGCATAGAACAAGCAATGGACGTGACAGAGACTGTCCTGGTTGGCCGGGTAAGAGGTAGAAAGTATTCGGCTGAATATATAAAGAATTGGGTTAATACAGAGTGGAAAGAAGCTCCGGGGAAGCCTACTGAGATTTTGGTTCTGGAAAGGGGATGGTTCAGTATTCATTTCGAGAGCAAAACACATGTGGACTGGGTTCTCGAAAGGATTTGGAGCTTTGGGAAGCGCCCAATACTGTTCCGCAGATGGACGCCTCTTTTTGATGCGCAGAAGGAGAAAATGGCTGAGTCCCCTGTCTGGGTAAAGATCCCGGGTCTCCCGCTACAGTTCTGGACGGAATCAGTGTTCGTCTCAATTGGAAATACTTTGGGGAAATACCTGGATTATGACAAATCCTACCTCATAACCAAGGACAGAAGTTTGGCTCGTGTTTTGGTAAGCTTAAATCCAAAGGAGGGCTTGGCGGACGCAATGACTCTAAAATACCGGGAACTAGAATTCCTACAAATTCTGGACTATGAAAACCTTCCGTTCCGTTGTTTAAGGTGTCATCAGTGCGGCCATCTTGCGAAGGAATGTCCATTGGGACACCGACGCCGTCGAAGAAAATGGAAACCCTTCAGCGCTCAGGGAACTACTGCTCAGGGTTTTCAGGGGCTTCAGCAGAAGGCTTCTGATCACATAGTCGATCAGATGAGGACTACTGAAGTTTTAATGGAACAGATCCCTCCCCCGGAAGGCAATGCTGCTCTTACCTCTCAGGCTACTCCGCCGGTCACCCTAGCTCCACTTTCAGACGAGCTCGCTGGGGCGTCTATGGCGGGTATGATTTCCTTATCCCCCTCTTGTGATGTTTCATCTGTTTCATCTTTACAGTCTTTCTCTGTTTGGCCTGGTCCCTCCAGGCAGATAGTTAATGATTTCTTTGCACTAAATCTTTCAAAATCTTCTACCGATAGCCTGCTTATCTCTGTTCCTCCCTCTCCTGTGGATGTTCATCCAACTCCAGAGATGGCTTATTCTCTTGCTGAGTCCTGTGAGGGTGTTACCTCGGTAGTTGTCTCCTGCGCCCAACCCATGGACAATCCCCCTTACAATCTTCGTCCCTTGGCCAATAGAAGGGGTAAGGGTCTGGCAGTAGGAGGTATTGCCTCGGACCCCATTGTAATAGGGCCAAGGAAGTTAAGGGGAAGAAAATCACTTCTCTCAAAAGCCCAATTCAAAGCCGTCATGCACATAGCCGACGGAAAGCAGAAAACTTTTCCTGGGGTGCTTAGAGCAGAGCCACCACCCCCCCCCTTTCCCTGATGATCCTACTTTCTTTCAACTGCAGAGGCTTAGCTAGCCAGCCGAAAAAGCTAGCCTTCAAACACCTTGTGCATTCTTACAATCCTGATGTTATTTTCCTCCAAGAAACTATGGGGAAAAGCGAAGAAGTAACCTGCTCTCTCCAGAAGCTCTTGCCTGGCTGGGTCTTTACAGCTCTCGATGCCTCAGGCAGGTCGGGGGGTGTTGCAACAGGCTTTAACTCGAGGAAGCTTAAGGAAGTCTCCTCTTGGGGATCTGCAAACTGCCTGGCAATGGAACTCTACTCTGGAGAGTTGTGCATTCCTTTCCTGTTCCTAAATATCTATGGGCCCTGTATGGAGAGGGAAATCTTTTGGAATTCCTTTTTCAATCACTCTTGTCTCTCCCATCCCAATCTCATTATAGGGGGTGACCTGAATTTCTCCCTTGGGGATTCGGAGTCCTGGGGAATTAATGCACACTCGGATCCCCTCTCATTTTTCTTCAGAAATAAATTGGCTTCCTCACATCTGGTGGATGCTCCTCTGATCAAAATGCGCCCCACCTGGAGGAATAGACGTATTGGGGCAGATTGGGTGGGCAAAAGACTTGACCGCTTTCTTATTTGTGAATCTCTGGTGGAATGGCTTCCAGTCTTTCGACACTGGGTTGGGGAAGGGGGTAACTCGGACCACTTCCCTGTTCTTCTTGAATTAAAAGGAACCTCTGGAAAACCTGGAATCCCTTTCAAATTTAATTCCTCCTGGTTGAAGGATGCCTCCTTTGAAGCCCTCTTCCATGATACATGGAGAAAGGACAACCAACACGAATAGGGAAGCAGAAGCATCCTGTTCTGTAATAATCTTAAGAGACTGAAGAAAGCAACAAAAGAATGGGCGAAACAGAGGAACTTGAAGGAAGAAGAAGAACTCAAGAGTTTAAATTTTGAGTTAGATCTTCTGGAAAAGTCGGATGGGAATGGCTATGAGTCTTTGGAATCCCGGAATAGAATAAAAGACTTGGAAGCAGCTCGGAGGAAAATTCTCCAGATTAGGGAAGAAAGCTGGAGATTGAAAAGCAGAGCTATTTGGCTGCAAGCAGGAGATGAAAACTCCAAGTTCTTTCAGAATTATGCAAAGGGTCGAAAGATAGCTAACACTATCTGGGAGCTGAAAAAAGAGGATGGGGAAATGGCAAAATCTTTTGAAGAGTTGGCTGCCCTTGGAGTAAATCACTTTAAAAATCTCTTCAAAGCTCCGGAGGAAGTTTCCATAGAAGAGGTCATCAGAGTTGCCCAATTTTTACCAAGATATGTTGAGGAAGAATAAAATGACTCCATTATGGAAGTAGTCTCTAAACAGGAAGTGGAAGACATTCTCAAGGAAATGCAGAAGGACAAAAGTCCTGGACCAGATGGTTGGACAGTAGAATTTTTTCTCCATTTCTTTGATTTCCTGGGGGATGATCTAGTTGCGGTGGTGGAGGAATCGAGATCCTCTGGATCTATCTATCAACCTTTCAATTCTACTTTTCTTGCCCTAATACCCAAATCAGATCAGCCAACCTCTTTTGATGACTTTCGACCTATTTCCCTTTGCACATGTGTTTATAAAATCATTTCCAAACTAATTTCTTCCAGATTGAAGCCCTTCTTATCAAGACATATCTCACCAGAGCAGTTTGGCTTTTTGGATGGTAGACAGATTCATGAAGCAGTGGGAATTGCCCAAGAAACCCTGCATACCTTAAAAAGAAGTGGTAATAAAGGGGCAATTGTTAAAATAGATCTATCAAAGGCCTATGACAGAATAAGTTGGATGTACTTGCGCCTTCTGTTGACTCACCTTGGGTTCAGATTTGATATTGTAAGATGGATCATGAGCTGCATAACTTCTTCCTCCATCTCCTTGCTAATTAATGGAGCAGCTTCATCCTTCTTCAATCTGGGGAGAGGTCTAAGACAAGGATGCCCCTTTTCTCCACTCCTTTTCTTGTTGGCAGCTGAAGGGCTAAGTTTGATGATTAACAGGGCAAAATGGCAAGGCGAGGTCAAAGGTATTGAAGTGGTTGTTAACTTGTGGGTAACTCATCTGCTCTTTGTGGATGATATCATTTTATTTAGCAATGGCAGTACAGAGGACTGTAGAGCTCTCAAGAACATTTTGGACCTTTTCCTTAAAGCCACTGGTCTCAAAGTCAATGAGCAAAAATCGACTCTCACAGTATCTGGAATGTCTTTGGAAGAGAGAGGTAGCGCAGGGGCACTTCTTCCTTTCGAAGTCAAAACTCTGCAGGAAAGTTTCAAATACTTGGGATTTCTTTTGAAACCTGACTCCTACAGGAATCAGGATTGGAAATGGCTCCTGATCAAAATAGAAAAGAAACTCAATCTCTGGAGCCATAAATGGCTGTCTCGAGCAGGGAGGCTAGTTCTAATAAAATCAGTTATGATGTCCATTCCGGTGTACTGGGCAAGTCTAATGTGGGTACCCAAAGGTATATTAGCCTCCATAGATAAATTGTGCAGCAGCTTTTTATGGGCTGGATCCAAAACTGAATATGTGACACCTTGGGTTGCTTGGGATAAGATCTCGAGACCAAAAGAATGGGGTGGTTGGGGAATTAAGCATTTGTTCTCTTTTTCAAAATCCCTAGCAGCTAAACTAACATGGAGATTTATCTCGATTGATTCTCTATGGTCGATGGTTACAAAAAGGAAGTACATAGCCCCGGCTACTGCTTTAGAATGGGTTCGAAATCCTACAAAGTCTTCCAAAAATGCCTCTGTAGTCTGGAAGGCAGTAGTTGCTTCGGCTCACATTATAGAACAAGGACTTGCTTGGAAAGTGGGAGAAGGTACTCGGGTGAGAATTGGCTGTGACCCCTGGGTGGGGTGCTCGGAAAGATATGCCCTATCACATGACCTGAGACAGTTTTTGACTGAAAGGGGTTATCAATTTTTGAATCAAGTGGCAAACCCTTGGACAACTTCCATCTGGAGACAAGGGTGGCTGACAGATGCTGATCTTCTTTTGGAGGAAAGGTGGAGGGAGGAATGGAGCCTCTATGTGTCGGACCTTCAAAACTCTTCTGTTCGGATCTCAGAAAGAAGGGATGAGTTAGTCTGGGTTCATGCTCAGACTGGAATCTACTCCCCTAAGATGGGTTACAAATGGATGATGTCCCAACAAGGATGGGAAGACCCTGATTGGTGGACTAAGCCCCTTTGGAAGTTAAAATGTCCTGCAAAAACCAGACTCTTCTTCTGGTGCATTCTACAGAAAAAAGTACCTACTTGGGATTTCTTGCAGAAAAGGGGGAAAATTGGTCCAGGCTGGTGCTCTCTCTGCAAATCAAATGAGGAATCTACTCTACATTTATTCCTTACATGTCCTTACAATGCCAGTCTGTGGGCTGAAACCTTGATACTTATCAAATCCCCTCTCAGATGGGAAGGAGACAGTATACAGCAAGCTTGGCATCGATGGTGGCAGGCAGCCTCTGATGACAAAATCCGCTCCCTACCTCTCTTGATATCTTGGGGCATGTGGCTAGCAAGAAATCAATTAATCTTCAAAGATCTCCTCTTCCCTATTGGGAAGCTGGCTGTGGCAGGGGTAGCCATATATGACAGCATTCCACCCTCATCAGGTCAATCCATCCCTCGCTCCATACAGCCAGAATTCATCAGAGAATCTGTTCCATGGGATTTTTTCGATGGTGCAGCAGACCAAAATGGACAATGCGGAGCAGGTTTGGTTATACATGAAAACATTGAAAAATCCTTTCGAGCATCAGTAGGCCTGGGGCAGGGAACTAATAATTTTGCTGAACTTAAGTCTTTACACCACTTACTATGTTGGCTCTCCTTGAAACAGATGAGACAGGTTCAGATATTCGGTGACTCAAAGAATGTAGTGAACTGGTTCAACAGGACTCAACAATGCAGAAATTACATTTTACTTCCTTTGCTTAATGAGATTTTGAATATCAAAAGTTTTTTTCATGATATTACTGTTTGCCACATTTACAGGGAAAGAAATCAGGAGGCCGATACCTTATCTAAAGCAGGTGTACAGCAAGCTCTGGGGACCTGGGCAGTAACTGAGATGGATAAGGGGGTGATCACTCTTCTGGATCAGCCAGAGTTCGGATGATACTGTGCTTTCAACACTATGTTTTTCTTTCTGCAAGACTGTGTTGTTTCAAAACTTTCCGTTTATGTTTTATCTTTCCTGTCATGTTATTGTATATATTTTATGGACCATGTTGATACACATTCCACAAAACAGGTTGTTTTCCTCGTCCGAGGAGGCCTGTGTAAACAGTCAAAATAATAAAACTACTTTTACGCTGCTTTTTGAGATGAACTGGGATCGGAATAGTGTTCACTACCGATCTCAGCAGTTATTTACCATTACACAAAATCTGGTAATTTTTCATGTTTTTCTGAAGTCTTGGCTTCTCCTCTTTCTTTATCTCTGTTTCGGTATCATGCCGGGAGATAGGAAAGACCGGAAGCGAACACTATGATGACATTTTCTCTTTTTCTGCTCTGGCAGCCTTAGTAGTACCCATGGGTACTCAAGGTAGTCGTAACTGCCTTGTTTTTTCCTTCCTCGAAGGGTTTCAGGTCGGTTTATTGTAATGCTTTTGCATATGCTCTGTGATTCTCTAATATATAGAAAATCCGATTTTTTTCCGTGGAAAAAAACTAGAGCAATCTGTCGAAAATACTGACTATCCTGCTCTCATGGCGTCCCGGGAGATGTGTCTTCATTTTAATTGGTTTGATAGTGTCAATTTCAATTCTATTCGACATCATGCTTTAGAAAATGGGGGTCTTATGCCTGGGTTCATGGGGGAGGGGTTATGCGTGTAGCCATCCTGAATTCGCAAGGTTTGACACCCTTATAGGGTTGGTGAAAAAGCTCTAACATGCATGTTAATTATGTGGATAGCACTGTGTTTATGACCCGTTGTTACTGACCCTCTATGGTGAGTGGTGAGATTATGGAAAATTCATATGGAAATTTGTCTAAGGTGCCTGGTAAAACCAGACTTCGAACCTCCCCTTTGATTATGGCCCGAAAACAACATCGTGGTGTGGAAAGGAAGTGCCTATTCCATAATTCAAGGATAACTAATGTTTGTGTCAGGTCTTAAACCCTGTCACAGAGACGGGTCTCAGATGAGGAGGCTGGTCAGGTATTGGGTGGAAGGCTGTTTTTTTTTTGGGATCACTGGACCTCACAGTCCCCCAAGTGTTGATGGCACATATAAATAAAATAAAGGAAGAAGTGGGGGTCAACTCCCGCCAGAAAACATGGAAGAGGGGTGCTTGGAAGGAGAACGACGAGCCTTCCTCCCACCCACTGAGAAGATCTGGCTGAAAAAATCAGGCTAAACATAACAGGGATACCACTCTGGCCTATGTGAAGGAGATTCCAAAACAATTCAAAAAGATAATTGCTGGATGGGAAGAGGCCCTCACATGCCAAGCGAAAGAAGAAGAAACATATTTGGATAGTGAACTTCTAGTTCTCGATCCTGGCAATACTAGAGGCATAGTATCTCAATACAAGAAAAACATCCATCTATACTGGACAATGAAAAATATGGTGGAAAAATACATAATGCATGCTTATGATTTTATGCAGAATGATCCTTCCCTCTAGAAAATCCAAAAATACTTTCATCTATTGTAGTTTCAGGTTTAAAAACAGAACACCCGCCTAGGAAGAATTGAGCAGCTTCTTTGGAGGCCTCAACACTCTGAAATTCCAGGGTCCAGTGCTAAAGACTCGATGCCTATTGAGTCCTCTGAGGACTAGTTTCTTTCTGGTTATGTCTGTCAGTAGTTCAATTTTTGTCTAGTTTTGATGATGATTATATAGATAGGTAGGTTTAGGATTAGAAAGATAAATTATGGGATTTAGACAATATGACTTATATAGATGAATTTGATAGACTTAAGACATTTTGTTTCTGGTTGGCTTATAATGCCTTTCGATGGCCAACATACATCGTTTCCCAGTGGGAAGGTTGAGGCCTTAGAAGCTCTATCTGTCTGTAACCTGCTCTTTTGTTGAATGAATGAAAGGTCCTACTCAACTTACAAAAAAAAATAGTTGTTTAGACTTAAAAATAATGATGAGATATATGTCCAATCATATAAATAATTTGATGTCTCTTATAATATAGTTAGCTGAAATCAGTGCTAAGGTAGAAGATGAAGATGCAAAAAAAATCTTAATAAATAACTTACCTTCAAGTTTTAAAGAATGTTGTCTTCATCTTAAATCAATTTTCCTCATAAACATTGGATGAGATGATAACAACACTTTTGGAAGAGGAAAAGAGGCTAAAACTAGGACATATAGAAGGTAATTCTCAAGCATAAAATGAATTATTTTCAAATACAAAGGATGAGAAAGGAAAATGCAAATAAGAGTGAAGTTCAATGCTACTACTATGGAAAATTTGGGCATACAACTTGGAGTCGCAAAAATCTTGCCAGTGATTTGTTAAAAGAGAAGCTAAAAGAATTAGCTAATCTAGCCATTGATGAATATTTGTTGAAATTTGATGATGACATTGAATTAAATGAAGGAATGGAACCTCTCAAAATATTTTAGAACAAGAAAAATTCAATTAAAAGGCTCAATATGGATGGTTGTCCAATTAACCTATAATTTGTGGATCTAGGGAAAGATCCCTCATTAGTTATTGAAGACATGAGAGTTGTATGCTAGTAAGGTTATGCAAAAAGTTTTGGATGATGTTAAGTTATTGAATTTGAGAGATCCCTGATTTAGGAGTTCAATAATGAAACTTGAGAATCCAAATTGGAGCAACACCTTTAGGAAGGTTAAAAGACAACTTGATGGAATTCACATTGATTTATAATTTGCAAACCATTTAGATAATGTTTGATTATGTGTTTTGTTGTCAGCAACTTTTTGTAACATAAACATTAAGAAAAGGTGTTATCAAATTAATGCTTACATTCTATAAGTGAAAATTTGGTTTGTGAGTGGTCGGAGATGGTTGAGATATTGAAAAAAAAGTGAGGATGAACTAATGGAGAAATAGTCAGGCACGATTGTGATATCAAACAACTGGTATTGAAAAAAAAATATGAGTGGAGAGATTATGAGAAGATGATAGACGAGGAACATATGTCTCAAACCCACTGATGTTGAAAGAATTTTCGAGGAAACAATAATGAGATGCCACCACATGGAAGAGGAAGACAACTGTGTAAGGTTTGGTGCGAGTCATGTGAAGGCTTGAGAGTGGCCATGTTTTGAGAATCGATACTACGATACCGCAAATGTGGCAATCAAATGCAAGGGAAACGTGTGTATATGCATGAGCTACTGCCAAAATTTACAATGAATTTGGAAACTTTGATAAAGAACTAGATTTGGCTAGAAAGCCCACTAGATACTTAGAGTTTCAGCAGGCCTGCAAGTACGAACTAGAGTGAACATTGAAAATGATATTGGAAAAAGGAAGTTTTTATTAGAGTATCTGCCTATTTCAATGACCCGCAACAATAGGTGACGAAGAATTCTAGTCTCATTGTTGAGTTGCTGAATCATTGATTTCGTTTTTTGGGAAGTGATAGCTGAGTTGAAGAAGGAACAAAAATTATGTGTGAGAGTATCCTTATGCAAGAGGTCATTTATGTATGGGTTGAGTGGATTAAAAAAAATGTAAGGATAAAATGAAATAGGAGAAAAACAATGTTACCGATGAAACGGGAACTATTACCTCAAAACGAGAACTCTAGCCCAAAAAGACTCAAAAAACATGAAAAAACGCCCCAAAAACAAAAAGTGTGTATTCCAGAATGCATTTGCTTTTTTCTCAAGGTCAAATTTCACCTTTTTATAAAATTATGTTAAAAACGAAATTGTTTCTTGAAAAAATGATTGAAAAAACACCCTCAAAACAAAACGAGTTGATGCTGGAATAACAAAAAAAAACATCGTGTCACACTTTTGACACATTGTAACAATGGAATTAAAGACAACATATTAGGACATTGAAAAATCGTAAAATTATAATTTTTTTGATAGATGATGTTAAATATAAACAAAATCATGTTTGAAGGGCTTATCATTTCAAACAATTTTTATCTATGTTGTTAAACATAAAATATCTTGACTCTAAACAACCCTAAAATTGTAATTATTTTCAATCATAACATTAAAGATAAAATTCCAGAGCGCATAAAAACCTTAATGACAAGTTGTAAATCTCAAGTTTTTAAATCTTAAGTTTTCAAGATACTTGAACCATGAAATTATGGAAAAAATATATGACTTAAACAATTTTAAAAAATGAACAAATAAACGAAAAAATTATTATTCATATATTTGTTTGTTTACATATAAAAACATATTTTTTAAATTTTTTTAATTGTTTTTCTATATTTTAAATTACAATTGTTTTAGTTTTAAGAAAATAAAATTAAAAATTTAAATCTTCTTATATATGTTTGTTTATATTTTAAAACATATTTTAATATATATATATATATATATATATATATATATATATATATATATATATATATATATTTTAATATTTGTTTGTTTATTTTTTAAAACATATTTTTTAATTTGTTTTATTTTTTTTATATATTTTAAAATTTTAATTGAATAGTTTTATTTTTTTATTTTTTTATATTAAACAATACATTTTTTTTATTATAATAGTTTTTGTTAAAAAAAAAATTAAATTTTTTAAATAGTTTGTGTTTGAAAAAAATAAAATAGAATAAAAATTAAGTTGCCGCCCGCCGGGGGCCAGAGGCGGGCTGGGCAACCCTCGACGATGCCGCCCGGTTGGCCTCTAGCCCCCGGCTGGGCGGAGGGAAATTCCGAGAATCACCCCCGGCTGAGCGGAGGGTGATTCTCGAAATCACCCTCCGCCCAACCTCGAAATCACCCTTTGCCCAGCCGGGGGTGATTCTCGGAATCGCCCTCCGCCCAGATGAGGGTGATGTGATTCTCGGAATCACCCTCCGCCCAGCCGGGGGTGATGTGATTCTCAGAATTTCCCTCCGCCCAGCTAGGGGTGATTATCGGAATCACCCTCCACCTAGCCGAGAGTGATGTGATTCTCAGAATCGCCCTCCGCCTAGCCGGGGGTGATGAGATTCTTGGAATCGCCCTCCGCCTAGCGGAGAGTGATTCTCGGAATTGCTCTTCGCCCAGCCGGGGGTGATTCTCGAAATTTCCCTCCGCCCAGCCGGGGGTGATTCTTGGAATCACCCTCCGCCCAACCGGGGTTGATTCTTGGAATCGCCTTCTTCCCAACCGGGGATGATTCTCAGAATTGTCCTCCGCCCAGCCAGGCGTGATTCTCGGAATCGCCCTCTGCCCAACTGGGGATGATTCTCGGAATCGCCCTCCGCCCAATTAGGGGTGATTCTCGGAATCGCCCTCCACCCAGCCAAAGGCCAAAGTCAGGTCGGGCGGTGTCGAGAATCGCCCTTCACCCAGCCGTGGGTCGGAAGTAGGCTGGGCAGCCCTCGATGGTGCCGCACGACCTGCCTCTGGCCCTCGGTTGGGTGGAGGGCGATTACGAGAATCACCCACAGTTAGGCATAGGGTGATTCCGAGAATCACCCCCTAGATGGGCAGAGGGCGATTCCGAGAATCACCCCCGGCTGGGTGGAGGGTGATTCCAAGAATCATCCCCGGTTGGGCAGAAGGCGATTTCGAGAATCACCCCAGGTTGGGCGGAGGGTGATTCCGAGAATCACCCCTGGTTGGGCGGAGGGTGATTCTTGGAATCGCCCTTCGCTCAGCCGGGGGTGATTCTTGAAATCGCCCTCCGCCCAGCCGGGGGCAGAGGCAGGCCGGGCGGCATCGTCGAGGGATGACCAACCTACCTCTGACCTGTGACTGGGTGGAGGGCGATTCTCGGAATTGCCCTCCGCCCAGCCGGGCGGAGGGTGATTCCGAGAATCTCCCTCCACCTAGCAGAGGACCGGAGGCTAGCCGGGTGGCGTCATCGAGGGCTGCTCAGCCTGCCTTCGCCCAGCTGGGGGCTGGAGGCAGGCTGGGCAGCCCTCGACGGTGCCGCTCGGCCTGCCTCTGGCCCCCGGCTGGGCGGAGGGTGATTCTGAGAATCGCTCCAGGTTAGGTAGAGGACGATTTCGAGAATCACCCCCGGCTGGGCGAAAGGCAATTCCGAGAATCGCCCCCAGGTTTGCGGAGGCTGGCCGGATGGCATCGTCGAGGGCTGCCCAACCTGCCTACAGCCCCCGACTGGGCGGAGGGCGATTCTTGGAATTTCCCTCTGCCCAGCCGGGGGCCAAAGGCAGGCCGAGCGACGACGTCAAATTAAGGAGATTGGGTTTTGGATCTATTTTTAGGTTCAGGTAAGTTTTATTATACAAATTTAAATTTAAATATTTTATTTTTTAATTTTTATGTCTTTATACTAATTTTATTATTTATTTATTTTGTACTTGATGATTAGGTACAACACTAGCATGTTGCCTACCAAAAGGAAGAAATTGCATTTCCATTGAGAAAGACCCAGTGCAATGCAAATTTATTCAACAAAGAATTAACGTTCTTGAATTCCTTCCAGATGTGAAGCAAGAAGTTGGTTTGAGGAAAGGGGATTTTAATGAATCACATGTGGCAAAAAAAGCAAAGGAACCTCAACCAACATTATATGGAATGATTGGAAAGGGACACTTTGGAAGATTTGCAGACATGAAAGATCCATTAGAAGATGACAATGACCAAAATGAAGTGGAAAATGTTGCGGGAGAAGCCATCAATGATGTTCTAGATGATGTTGAACATGTATTAGTTGATATTGTTGAGGATCTTTAAGTTATGCTTGCAAACAAAGCTCATTTTTTAGATCTATTATTCAGTTTTACTTGTTATGTTTAGACTTTGATATTTTATGAGAAGAGTCCTTATTTTTTGCAAAAAACATGTGATTTCTATTATTTTTTGACATAAAATTCAATAAAAATGCTATTTTCTTAAGTTTTTTTTGTTAAGATTTTCCCAAAATTTAGTTTATTTAACATGTTTTTTTTAACAAAAAGTCTCTAAAAGTGTATTTTTTGCATTCTATTTGTATTGAATTTTTGTATTTTTTTGTCATATCATTCAAAATATTGGTTTTTTAGCGACAATTATTTGATGTGCATTGAAAAATTAATTAGCAATACATAACTTGTAGAAAATATAAACTTTATAATATTGACCCTTTTTTCATTTTTTATCTATGTGAAAAAGTGAAGATATCATTACAAATTTTTATTTAAGAAAAAAATTATTTTTTCTTTTTAAAACACAAGTACATAAATGCACTTAAAAATAAACATCTCATGGAAGAAGAAGACATTAGAAAAGGTATAGTGTCAAAATCAATCCTCTAAAAAAATGTTGGTGATGATACGCCGCCACTATTCAAAATCGACATTAAAAACATCATAGAAAAAAAAAAAAAAAAAAGAAGAAGGAAGAAGAAGAAGAAAAGAAGAAGAAGAAGAAGAAGAAAGAAAGAAAGAAAGAAAGAAAGAAAAGGATTCTGCATCACCACTTTTCAAAATCAGGTGTTTTTCTTGCTACGTCAAAAAGTAGGTACTAGTGCAGTTACCTATTTCATCGGTAACAGTGTTGAAAGCTCAGTTAAATACAAAGTTTAGTGAAAATTATTTTCATTAAATTTGGTAATGACATTATAATGTATTTTTTCTAAGTGTTGTAAGAGTTTTAAATTCATAAAAATTATCAAGTCGTGATTATCAATATGGATTGTAATTTGTTTTTATAAATAATTTAGGTGAAATTCTAGTAAACAATCAAGTTAAAATGGAGTTCAAAAAGAGTTGAAATAAAGCCAAAAGGCTATATTGTATGTGATTTGAAGTCATGTAAAATCAAAGTCAAGTTAAATTTTTTTGTCATGTAATGAAGCAAGTCAAGTTAAGTTTAAAGGAAATTGGAGTGAAGTATAAGTCAAAGTCAAGAAAAATGTATTATTGAAGAATGAGAAAAGTGCATGATCGGTGGTACCCGACAACCAATTCAAAATTCACATTCATGGCACATCAATTGAGTTTTCGAAACCAAGGTTATAGTTGTCTTGTTAGACCTTGATCAACTCCAACGAGAAAAATATTCATGAAAATTATTGGTGTGAGTGAAAGATATTAAGACTAAATAAATGAAGTAGAAGAAAAAAAATAAATGCAAGAAGAAAACATTGGAGGCAAGAATAATCCTTCAAGCTAGTGAAACTTGAACAAAGAATGGTAAAGAGCAAGAGTGAAGATCCAAGGAGAATATTGTGTTAGTAGGGTGAAACATATTTTCTATAGAAGAGAGCACATTTCTTCCTACAACAAAGGTGAACACAATAAAGCTATGGAAGTGAAGGGATTGATAGAAGTGACTTTCCATAGAGAAGTGAAAGAAAAATTGAAGAAAGAAAAGAACAAGTGTGAAGGAGAAGCTTGTTCTTTGGTTAAGTTAATGACATTGAATCCAAAGCATAAATTCGTAAATCTGGGAGTGTAATCCTAGAGGCACTACATTGTATGTGAAGAGGTATGGGAATTAATAAATCTATTGTCCTAACACTGTAATGGGAACCCTAACTTTAATGCCATTCACAAGAGGTTTAATCACTGGACAATAGAATTCAGAGCACTTTGCTTTTGTAAGGGTTGAAAGATTCCTACAAGCAATCTCTAGGTCTTGTCTTTAGAAGACCTTGGCTTTGAAATTGACAATAATATAGCAACAAAGGGGAGTCTAGAGGAGTTATGCTTAACTAGGTATCTATTGCAGAGTATTCACATGTCATAGTCCTTTCAACTCAAGCATCCAACCGTTACATGCAAAGTTACAAATAAATTCAGTATCATTCGATGAGAAATATTATTACTCTCCTAATGGAATGAAAATTCTAAACTACTGGGACCACTATAAACTCGATGTAGGGCCCTTCCCTGATTAATTGAAATATTTCACACTAAAAAAATAAACATATTTCCATAGTCATAAGAAGTTAGAATGCCTTGATGTTATCCTTTAGTGACTAATTTCACTTCTGAAAACATAAAAACAATTTAGAATAAAGGATAAAGAGTCAAATCATTGGAATCTGCTGTACAATTGCATTGAAATACATATCCTAAACTCATATTCCTTTCTTATTTTGGAGTATTCTGCACTGAGCCTCTATGCCTCTGAGCCTAGGAGGGGCCCCTCCCTCTAGTGACGAGGAGGTTTCTGTTAAGAATTTACTACAGAGAGATAAATTATTTACCGAGAGGAACAATAACTAGAAACAATCTTAAACCATAAACATAAACATTTATCCAGTAAATCCCCAACCCAATTAAATTTCATTAGGCTTGGCCAAAACTCTGGCCAAGATAGCTAAGTGAGCCTTCATTTCCCACCTCCCAACATGCATTACAATGAAGTCCGTTTTATAGGCTCCATTACATGCAATACCATGGGCATAAAACTTTGGATATACAATACCGTGTGCCCAAAAACCATCATTGTTTAACATGGTCAACCTTGACTCTAAAACTGAGTCAATTTTACCTAACAATTCCCCCCTTAAACTTGACTTGGGGTTCCTTAAATAAATCCATCCAAAACTGCTAAGTGAGACAACCCCGCTTACTTTGACCTTTGCCCCCCTCAAAGGTTTTACCTTGATATCTATTAACCTGACATCCCCCCTATCACTTAGGTCTAACCCAGAACCTTTTACCCCCTCAAAGTTTTTACCCTGATATTTATTAACCTGACATCCCCCCTATCACTTAGGTCTAACCCAGAATTTACCAGTGATTACCTAAGGGTACACATGCCTTACCAGGTCTTACAACTATTAAATAATGTACATGTGATCTATGTATTTCATTCATTGAATTGGATTACATTTATACTTCAGAAATTAGTTCAGAAAATAGTTATCACTAAATAATAACTTCCTAACTACCTAAATGAACAAACCCTTAGGATTCCCATAGAATTACAACATTTCCCACCTTAATTCGAAGGGACATCTGACATACCAAGTAAATATCTAAA
The DNA here is from genome assembly GCA_034641835.2 of Pinus albicaulis. Taxonomy (NCBI): domain Eukaryota; kingdom Viridiplantae; phylum Streptophyta; class Pinopsida; order Pinales; family Pinaceae; genus Pinus; species Pinus albicaulis. The sequence continues at coordinate 20,789,581 of CM076583.1, forward strand.
TTTTTCGAACTTTTCATGCCCTAATGCTTTGATAAAAATATCTGTAATTTGCTCAAAAGTTGGACAATGTGTCAGATGAATTGTTTTGGCCTCTGCATGATGTTGAACCAAATGATATTTGGTGTTGATATGTTTAGTTCGATCATGAAACTTTGGATTCCTGGCCAACTGAATTGCAAAAGAGTTGTCAACAAATAGAGGAGTTGAAGCTCTTTGTTTCTCCTCCAAATGTTCGAGTATTTTTCGAAGCCAAATGATTTCCTTAATGGCTTGAGGAACTGCAACATAATCGGCTTCAGTGGTAGAATCAGCAGGAAAAAATTGCTTGCGTGATCTCCAATTGATGGCTGTTGATCCAAGATTCATTGAATATCCAGAAGTTGAGACTCCATTTTCTTTATATCCATCAAAATTTGAATCTGAATAACCAGCAAGATGGAAGTCTAAAAATTTGGAATATTTGATGCCGTAAGTTTGAGTTCCTTTTAAATACTTCAAAACTCTTTTTTCTGCTACCTAATGCCCCTCACAAGGATGATGCATAAACCTAGAAAGTATTCCGACATCAAAGATTATATCAGGACAAGTAATAGACACATAAATCAAGCTTCCAACAAGTTGCATGTACTTTGTTGGATGTTCAAACAAATTTCCTTCTTCGGAAGTGAGTTTGAAATTCTGCTCCATTGAAGTAGCAACAGGATTACATTCATTCATATTATATTTGTTCAATAATTAATCAACATATTTCTTCTGAGAGATGAAAATATGTTGTGGTTTTTGATCAACTTCAATTCCAAGATAATGATGAAGCGAACCTAAATCCGTCATATCAAAAACCTTTTTCAATTCCTTCTTTATAAATGATATGTATTCATCATTGTTTCCTGTGATCATCAAATCATCAACATATACAACTAGATATAAAACTGATATTCCAACTTTCTTAACGAAAAGAGATGCATCATCTAGGTCAAAATGTTCATAGTTCAATTTAAGAAGATGTTTATTTAGCTTCTCATACTATGCTCATGGCACTTGTTTCAAGCCGTACAAAGACTTCATTAGTTTTCAAACCTTTTTTTCTTTCCCTTTAATAGAAATTTTTTTGGCTGAAACATGTAAAAATATTCTTTCAAATCTCCATTTAAAAAAAAAAGTTTTGACATCCATATGATGAATTTTCCATTCTTTCTGAGCTGCAATAGCAAACAAAGATCTAATATTGCCCCATTTAGTTGTAGGAGCAAAAGTCTCTGTATAGTCGATACCCTCTTTCTGTGCATATCCCTTCGTTACAAGTCTTGCTTTGTACTTGTCTAGCGAACCATCAGCTTTAAACTTAGTTTTATAAATCCATTTGCAACCAATAGGTTTGATGCCAGCAAGAGGATCCACCAGCCTCCATGTGCCATTTTTTATGAGGGCATCATATTCCTTTTGCATTGCATCTTTCCACTGTTCATAACTAGCAGCTTCTTCATAGCAAGTAGGTTCACAATCCACAAAAAAAATAAATTCACAATGAGAATAATTACCTGAGGAACTTCCAGCCTTAAAATCATCATATTTCTTTGGAAATGTTTGAATACGAGTTGACCTTCGCAAAGATTGTGTAGGAATTTGTTCAGGAAGTTTCTCATCTTCTTCATTTGGCTCAATTCTTTCCATTTCTATCATTGTTTCTGTAGAAACACTTGCATCTACTAATTCATCATCAGCAGTAATATAATTATCATCATCAACCAATTTATCATCATTAAGAGAAGGAAAATCCACATACTAATCTAATATAGGAATCCCCCCTTCAGGATAGGGAAGTATATTATCGGATTCATAATAAAACTTTTGAGGCACAAAATTTTCTATCTGATTAAGTTTTTCTATTAACAGTGAGGGAATCTTTATTAGTTTCAAGAAAAATTACATCTCTTGACAAAATAAACTTTTTGTTCTCTTCATCATACAATAGGTATGCCTTAGAAGTCATGGAATACCCTAAAAATATGCATTTTCTACTTCGTTCACTCAACTTATTCCTCTGATGTATAAGAATCAAAGCATAACATTGAGAATTGAAAATTCAGAAATGTTTAACAACAGGAAGATGTTTATACCACATTTCATATGGAGTTTTGTTGTTAATGATAGAGGAAGGGCACCGATTTCTAACGTATGCCGCACAGAGCACGACTTCTCCCCAAAACATTAATTTTACATTCTTAAAAAACATCATTGACCTTACCATATTAAGTAATGTTCTGTTCATTCATTCAACAACACCATTTTGTTGTGGATTATATGGTATTGTGGTCTGGTGTTTGATGCCATTCTCTTTCAAATGTGTTTCAAAAGCATGTGAAGTATATTCTCTTCTATTATTAGTCCTTATAGTACCAATAGTAAGTTGTGATTCATTTGTTATCAAGAGATGAAATTTCTTAAACATATCAAAAACTTGTGATTTTTCTTTAAGCAGATAAACCCAACACATCCTCGAATAATCATCAATAAAAGTGAGTATGTATTTATTTCCATTCGCAGTTGATACGTGAATTGGACCACATAAGTCAAAGTGTATACGGCTTAATTTTCTTGTAGCTATAGACTTAGAATTCTAAAAAGACTGTTTGTGATGCTTTCCCAATATACAAGCATTACATGGGGTTAATTTTCTGGGAATTGTTGGAAGTCCCTTAATCCCCTATTGTTGCATAATTCGAATAATTTCATAATTAACATGACTGAAGCGTGCATGCCATAATAAATAAGAGGACATAGTATCATTTCGCTGAACCAAATAATTTATGTTCAATGTAACAGATGACATACCATGCAACTTCAATAATTTATCTTCTTCCACACCATTCATTACAGTTTTATTGTCAGCTGCTCTTCGAATTTATACTTTACCATCAAATATGTGAATGGAATGTCCCTGCTATCTTATTTGTATAATAGATAACAAATTTCTTTGGAACTGCGGAATGTAAAGAACATCATTCAAAATATAATTTGGAAGTCCAGGAATTTTTAACTCAATTGAACCAATCCCTGATGGCTTGATTTGGGACCTATCAGAAAAATACACTACTCCATCAATATTATCACTCAATTGAACCAATCCCTGATGATTTGATTTGGGGCTTATGATACTGTGGATAATCCGGATTCTGAAATAAAAAAAATCTCTTTGAAAGGCCATATGACACGTGGCACCTGTGTCTAGAACCCAACTGTCATACCATGAAGAAAAACGAGTACTGAAAACATCTTCCTTGTGGAAATTACAATGAGCGACAACATAATGTGCATTCTTAGAAGACTATCCTCTGTTTGGAATTATATGATCTTTTTTTTCAAGCAATTGTTCTCTTTTTTCATTAATTTTCTCCCAGGGAATTCTACAATTTGCAGCAGTATGTCCAATTTTACCACATCTAAAACATTTTACAACTGGTTTATCAGAACAATTTCTTTGTTTTTCATTATGTTGTCTATCTCCCTGAATATTTCTGCCCCCCCTGCCTCTATAATTATTATTACCTCAACCCCTATTACCTTTTGTATTTATGAAAGATTCCTCTTGAGGTTTTTGGTCTTTTTGAACAAGACATAGGGTTTCGGTATTAGAACTATGTGATTCTTCTTTCTTGCCAAAAGCCTCTCTCTTTCTGCAATTTTCCCTACTAATTTGTCAAAATCTATATCTTTTAATTGCCCACTAGCTTGGAGAGATTCCAAGTACTGTCGATAATTAGGGTAAAGAGATCTTATAAAGGCAGTAAGTGGCAAATAAACTTTAACTTCAGTACATTCACTTTCATGATTGATGGCTTTAATTTTAGAGGATCATTATCGCTCATTTCCAGATTAAATAACTTCAACAATAACTGAATTATCTCCAATTCTATGTTAATCATCAAGCTCTTTTAGTTTTTTTATGGCATCATAAGTTGTTTTACTCTGAGTAATGTATTTGCTTACCTCTTCTGACACTGAAGTGGAGATTAAGAAAAATGCCTTCTTATCCTTACTCTACCAGATTGCTAGTTGTTTCCGCTCATTGGGTTGCTCCAGTGCATTCTCTCCTTCTCCTTCACAGACTCCATCCCATAAATCATTAAATATAATAGTATTTTTAAATTTCCTAAACCACTCCTGGTAATTTTCCTTTTCAAAAAGGACAACCCCAATTAAGTATACCAGGGAGTTCATGTTTTGACAACCAAAAAACTGATTTTGATCACATGCATAGGATTTTGTCTTTAAAAAAATCTGATTCAACCACAAAAAAACTTTTGTAATCACCGACAGAGATTTCTCTCACATGCACAAAATATTGTCTTTAAAAAATTATGATACAACCACAAAAAAACTTCTGTAATCACCGACAGAGATTTAAAAAACTCTGGCTTCTGTTTCTAACCAAAAGCAAGCACACATTTCTCTTACAAAAACATTGTTTTGAACTTTGAAGATTTGGAGATTTTCACTGTTTTTTTTTTCTTTCACAACAAGGCACAAATTTCCTTAAAAAAAAAAAAGTGTTTTGTAACTTACTGATCATCACCAAAATCGACGTTGGCAAAACAATCTGAATTCTTTTCCTAGCAAAAAAAAAAAACCTACTTATGATAGTCCACAATGAACGCAACATTCAAAATGCACTTAGATTTCTCAATGCACACGCCAATCAAATGATGAACGCAGCACAAGAAAATGATTTGGCAATATTTTTTTAAATCTGCCACCACACTACAGCATGACATGAGGGTTTTCGTCAATCATGATCTGCAAACGCAGAAAAGGAAAATGCTGGCAAACAAACTCCGCTGGCAGTGTTGACACAGGTTGAAACCAATCCGCTACTCCCTTAACATCAACACTGCCACTGACCTCCTCAAATCTCAAGCGCTCTGATACCACTGTTAAATAATGAACATGTGATATATTTATTTCATTCATTGAATTGGATTACATCTACACTTCAGAAATTAGTTATCACTAGCTATTAACTTCTTAACTTCCTAACTGCCTAACTGAACAAAACCCTTAGGATTCCTGTAGAATTACAACAACAACAATGCTCGTTTACATGCAATAAAATTTGAACCCATTGTAATAAGTTTTTGTGTTTGTTTTAATAATTGTTTCCATCTTAACATATCCTCTACGGAATTCCCTTACCATCACACCTCATGTTCATATATTGTACACCATATTTAAAACCTTTTAAAATATTCACCATTCTTTATGGACATCTACGGGCCCCTTGTGAATCACATATTTTCTGCTAACATCTATTGATCATCACGTCTCTTTCATTCTCCCCTAAGAAGCTAAACTGCTAATTCGATCACCAACAACACCACACAAAACCGTGTGGCCACCATTAAAGCCATCCAGGCAGTCAACGAGTTACTCGTACGTTGTGGATAATGCCATTGAACCCATCCTCCATTTCTCATAGTCATCTTCAGCTCCTGAACTGAAAACTGATCTCCATGAAAAATTATCCCATTCGCCTTATGAAATCCACCTTGTTCACCACATTTTGGGACATTCACAATTGTGTGATCCTTGGAAAATCCACCACAGGTCAATAATTTTCTCCTCTGCAAGATTTTGTGTTGCAGATGCAGTCGCTAACCACTTCATCATGGGTCAATGTGGAGGGATTCTTCATGGGCCAGTGTGGAGGGATTCGTCATATTGGCTTCAAACTCACATTCACATTTAAAACTTAGACTGCACAATGTTTGCACAAATTTAGACCAATATGCACTCCAACAACGACTTGAATGAGGGTTTTTATTTTTATTTTAAAAATCTCAACCAGCTCAAGAGCGCTTGTCATCAAGAAATGCAATGGAAAAATATGGATACACAATACCATGTGCCCCAAAACCATCATTGTTTGACTTGGCCAACCTTGACTCTAAACTCGAGTCAATTTTACATAACATTTTCCTTTCACACCTTGATCTCATCACTCCAAACTAATCCAAACAGAAAGAACTCCAATCGAAATTTCTTAAACAAGTTTGGAATATATTATTGTTCATTCTTCCTCCGGGGTTTTCGCAAGACTTCCTTGATGTTTACTTACAGAGCCTTAGTTGAGAAATTCATGGGCATGTGGCCTTCGCCTAAATTCATCTAGTAGTGGTCCGAAATTGCTTGGAAATCCATGATGAATGGGAATTTAGGCATCTTTGAGTTGGAAATGGTTTCTTTGTCTTCCCTTTTTAGTGTAAGGAGGATAGAGATATTGTTTTTTGGAACAACCAGTAATTCTTTAGCTCTAGGGGGTGTATTTGAATTCTTGGTTACTAGATTTTATCCATATGATGACATTCTTACCATCGTGCTTGTTTGGTTATCCATATGAATACATTCTTACCACCGTGCTTGTTTGGTTCAGGCTTCCTTTCTTGCCTCTATCTTGCTACAGAAATGAATTTTTAAAATCCATAGGAATTAGTGTTGGAAGGTATCTAGATTGAGTTGAGCTGAAAGACCAGTAGTTTGCGTGTGATAAAATATGCATAGAAGTGGATCTTGAGAAAGGCCTCCCTTCTGAGATTTCTTTGACACAAGGAGAATGGAAACATATCTAGTATCTAAACTATGGAAAAATCCTATTCAAGTGTAAGAGTTTTCACAAGTATGGGCACTTTTCTCGAGATTGTAAGAAGTATTAGGCTAAGAAGAGAGACAAAACAACCATTGGTGAATAAAATAAATGGAAAACCAAAAATAGGGGGTAAATCGAGGAAAAGATGGAGTTAAGTATAAAAAAAGTGTAGCTCAGAATGGCACCTTGTCATCAGCCAACCGAAACAAAAACTTGGCGCAGGAAGAGAACACCCATGTATAGAAGGTACAAGCCATGAAGAAAAATTGACCACATATGAAGAGGGAGAGATCCATTAAGGCATTCCAGTCAAATATACCACTTCTATGAATATTGTTCAACCTCATACTATGAATATCGTTCAACCTCAGGCTATTCATAGTTCAATATCTCTGTCAATTCTTGATTTGAGGGGGAAGAGTCATGAAGATGTGACTCCTAAACCTCAAGGATAAACAGAAGGAGCAAGAAAAGTTGTAACAAAAAGTGTCAAGAAGAAAATAAATTAGGGCAGTGACTCTACCAGTCAAGAACTAGAGAATCAAAATAAAACTATATGGCCTTAAAAAAAATACGCAAGGGAAGCAGAATCTGAGTAAAAGATCAAGTTAGGAAAGTTATCACAAATCAAGAAAATCCTTAAAAACATGAGTAACCGAGAACATGGGAGTGAAAAGACTGGAAGAAGTAAGTATAGTGCGTCAAAATTTAAATGATAGTTGTTTCATGGAATATACAGGAAATTTGAAACCCCACTAAATTCCATGCTATTAAATATCTAGTGAAAATAGAAAAAAATCACGACTTCTATTTTTACAAGAAACTAAACTTGCAGATGAAGAGATTTTAGCTATGTCAATTTTTTTTTTTGGAGAGACTTCTAAGGTGTTGCACATAGTTCTCGTGGAGCTTATGGAGGTATATGTACACTTTGGTTAGAATCTTGTTTCACGTTAAAATCCAGTTCTAAATCAAAATATTGGGTGGTCGCTCAACTAGAAGATAAGAACAAAAATGAAATATTTTCTTTTGTAAATGTTTATTCTATGATATTGTACAACAAGAAGGGAGAATTTTGGGACTCTAATTAGAGTAAAGGAAGAATTATAGCACATTGATAGTGTTGTTGGAGAATATTTCAACACTATTCTATTATCTACGGAGAAGCATGAGGATAGTGTTGTTAGGGACCCCTTTTAGGAACGATTGGAAGACCTTCTTCACAAGTGGGATCTTTTGGATATAGTTCCTAAAAAAGGGAAATATGTCTAGTACAATTGAAGACGCAGCTTTGACCACCTAGAAACATGGTTGGATTGCTTTCATATTCATAATATTTGACTTGTTGAAGGAATCAAATGCATATCCATAATTATGGCTCGCGAGACTCAAACCACTAGCCTATCTCCTTATCTATTGATCTTCTAGAAGATATTGGCCCAATTCATTTTCATTTCAATCTAGGATGGATTCTAAAGGATGGGATCTAAAATTTAATCCAAAAATCTTGGGAAACCCCAGTCCTCAAATCCCAGGCTTCAATTTGGGAAACTACACTGAAATTGATTAAACAAGCTCTTAGAAATTGGTCAAAATAGAAATTCAAGCCTTTGGGCCAAGAAAAACTTGAAATTTTCAAGAAACTCAAGTCTCACCAATCTCAGATGGAAAACACTTTAATAATAAGTCAGCACATTGAAAAAAAACAATTAAGCAAGAAAAATCATCTCATTGGAAGACAAGAATAGGAGTATTGGTGATCAAAATCGAGAAGTCTATGGCTCTGATTTGGAGATAAAAATTCTTCATTTTTCCACAAATAATCCCATACTTGAGAAATAAGGGATCATGGCAAATAAATCACTCCTGAGGATCTCCCCAAAATTTCTTCCTTTCTTGAGATAAAAAAAGAAGCATTTTACTTCTAGAAGGAACTATATTTTGCGGATAAGGATAATGATCCACGTGAAGTGCAATATTATCTTTCTTGTCTTCCTTCGTTGGTCTCGGATTTAGGTAATTTACAACTCATCAAACCAATTTATGAAAAAAAGGTGATCAAGGCGATTTGGTCCCTTGTTCTGAAAAAATCCTCTAGTCTGAATGGCTTCTTAATATGCTTCTTCATATCTTTCTAGGGACTTCTCAAAATGGACCTTTTGAATATGTTGAATTCGTCTAGAGTGAAATGGGAATTGGGACAAAACTCCAATTCTTCCTTCTTAGCCTTAATCCAAAAAGAGTAAAAAATTGTCTCCTTTTGTCGCTTTCGGCCCATCTCATTATGCAACTCAGCTCACAAGATCTTGACTAAAGTTATGTCCATGAGATTAAGCAAGTTTTTTCCAGCTATAATTTCAAAGATCAAGGTGGTTTTATGAATGATAGATAAATATTAGACATTGTGATTCTTGTTCAAGACATTATTCTCTCCAGCAAGAAAAGGGGTGATACAAGTATGGTGATTAAAATCGACATGAAAAATGCCTTCATTAGATTTTCACATTCATTTTTGTATTCTATGATGGAAAAATTGCGGTTTTGTCGGGAATTTCTAAATTGGGCTAAATCTTGCATCAAAAATACATGGATCACTCCATTGGTCAATGATTGGCCTAGTAAATTATTCTTTGCCTCAAGGGGTCTAAGAAAAGGTTGTCCTCTCTCTCCCCTTTTATACTTTCTTGTAACAGAGGGTCTCAACAAGAATTTGGAGCGAGATAGGGCTAAAGGAAAAATAAAAGGGTTAAGTATAGGAAGGAACATCAAGGAAGTAAATCACTCATAATTTGCAGATGATACAATTTTTTTGGGAAGCGCATCAGAGAAAATTGCATCGAGGTTCAAACATGTTCTAGATCCTTATTTAAGGTTTTTTGGAGGTCTAATCAACAAAAGAAAGAGTATGATATTTGGGTGGAATAGTTCTATTCCGAATCTTAAGGAGATCTCTAAAGTCTTGGAATTCCCTTCGGATTCTAAATGAAATTTTTAAAAATACCTCAGAATCAAAATATCCTTGGGCACCTCTATTTTGAAAGTTGGTCCGACGTCTTAAACAAATTCAATAAGAAAGTTTAGTCCTGGGGGCGCATTGGATTTCTTTAGCTGGCAAAGTCGTCTTGTTTAAATCAGTCTTATCCCCTCTCCCCATTTCCCTTTGTTTTAGTACTTCTGGCACCAAAATTGTATGCTTAATCAAATTAGTCTCAATATTTGAAAATTCCTTTTGTAGGGAGAGAAGAATAGCGAAAATAAATTCCATCTAGTGGATTGGAACATTGTTCATCTTCCAAAGGAAAATGGTGGTCTACATGTGAAAGATCCAATGTACATGAATCATGACCTTGGTGTGAAAATCATATGGAGATTCATTTCATATTCAAAGGAATGGTTGAATTTTTTTTTCATGAGAAAATATTGTAATAAAACTTGCTTGCTTAGATCCAAGTCAATCAATTAGTTGGACTTGGATAAAAAATTTGGAAGTTGTGTACATAAGTCACTCCTAAATCTCAGTTGGAATTATGGAAATGGTGCTTGCATCAAAATCTAGAAAGATAAATTTTCTTATAAAGTTCCTCTAGAAGGATGTGAGTAATTTAGAGATATATTTCACTTTTGGAACAATTGGGTTTCATTGGAAAGGATGGTTAAGGCCACAACTCCCGATTCATCTTGGGCTTCAATGGGAATGCTTGATTGCTAATCCAAAAAGATTGGAACATGTATCCTTTCCATTTTAGGGTATTAGATACACTGTGAAATTTGGATACTTGTGCTTGGTCAAGCGACTTCCCCTTCAACCACCTTGCAAAGTATGGTCAAAATTTTGGAATAAGGATGGAATTCCAAAAGTCAACATGTGTTGTTGAACTCTTGTCCATCAAAAAATTCTAACTGATGAAATAAATGAAAGTAATATTCATGGCCCATATCGGTGTGCCTTGTGCCTCAATTTAGAAAAATATACACACCACCTATTTTTGTCTTCTCCTTTCTCTCTAGAATCATGTTGAGTCGTGTTTGCTCTTGTGTCTTTTATTTATTTTATCCCTAGATCATGGGTGGACATGTTTGAACTATGGAAATTGAAATATCCATGGATTCAAAATGCCTCTTTGCTTCCAATTAGATGTTGGGAAGCCCTTCCCAAGTAACTACGCTAGTCTATTTGGATTTCCAGGAACAAAGTAATATCTAAAAATGAACATGACATTAATCCTCAAACGATTGCTCTCAAAGTGACATCTCTGATTTACAAAGCTATTTCTTCAAGGGGTTTAAATGAAAAGGAGTTTGAATTATTACTCAAAGGATCATGAATAGATATAGGTAAATAGACAACTTCTAGTAAGTAATTATATGTTTCGTCCTCCTTGCAATAAGGTTTCAAGTTTAAGTTTCAGGAATTTATTTAGTGAATAATGAGAAAAATTAAGTATTCGTATTTTTTGACAGATCATTAATAGGAAATACGGGGGAGGTAGGAGCGGGAGGGGTTCTCTTTATCCCTAATGGAAAAACCGTGTTTAAGTTTTCTTGGGGTCTCAATATGGAAACCAACAATCAAGTTGAGTTATTCACTTTGTGGAAAGGTTTGGAACTTGTTCTTGCACAGAAAATTTATAGCTTGATGGTTTTTGGCGACTCCATGCTCGTCATTAGAAAATTCATTAATGCTAAAAAAGCTTTGAGCTTAGAACACCCTACCATTCTACAAAAAAATTCTCTAAGCGTCTCTCAGTTTGAGAATTTGGAGCTTTTTCATGTGTATCTTAATTTAAATTATGAGGCTACTGTGCTAGCAAAAAAAGGATTTACCCTAGGACAAGGTAGAATAGAGATAAACCAAGGTATTATCAACCTTTCCCCAATTCCTTAAGTCCATTTTTAATATCTAAACATATGGATAATATCCAAATGAATTCCGTCGTGAGAAATATGCTCTACCTTGAGTTGAGGTCATTCACATTGATCATGACATGCCTTGAGAGATTAAAGAGTGATGTGGTTAGAATGTTCTCCATTCTCCAACCACGAATTTTGAAAATATTTTCCCAGTGGCATATCGTGGGTAAGAAGTGGCTAGTATCTACAACTTCTATATGCACAAGAGGTACTTACATTTATTTCATTTGTGGATGGATTTGGTGTATTTATTGCAAGTATGAAAATTTGTTCATTGATCAAAGGTTTGGATTTATTGTTGTTGTATTGCATCTCCCATCACCAGTTTCCCTAACATCCTCTAGAGGATTTTTGTCGAGATATGGTGTTAACACTGGAAAATTGTATAGGCAAAAGACATTAAAAATGTCAAGCATAAGGTACAGATAAATATTTCTAGAGAAGGATTACATTAGGAAAAGCCAAAAAATTAATTCTTTCTAAGGTTCAGGAACAAATTTATGGACAGTACACAAGCAAAAAAGACTTTTGGCACATAGTGTGATTATTCCTTTGTTAGCCGCGTGGTCCTGTAGATGGCGAAATGTCACCATTCGGGACCACTTGGAACACTTGGTTAGGAAGATTACTTAGTACTACCAAGTACAATCGTCTTTGAGCCACCTTGAGGCTTAAATGCAACACAAAAGGAATCACCCCTCCACTCTTGTGTCACCGTCTATCTTGGGCCAAGAGAAGGAGGGAGAATTCAAAAAAAATCTATATAAACCAGCCTTTGGAAGAATAATGAGAGACACATTGTTATGTTGGCCAAATTGCTCCATAGCAAACCAACTTGTGTAGTTCAGTAGCAAAGGGATTGGAAGGACTCAGTTGTTGGCCACCCAACATCTCAGTCCAAGAGAGAGGATTTCACCACATGTTTGTCGATCTACCATCCTTTGAGAGGGAAGAGAAGCTTGCAGAAAACTTGCGATAAAGAGACCTCCTTGTATTGAATATTTGAACTCCATAGCTCAAAGGATTCACTTCAAGAGATTTAACATTCTATCTTCTATCACCACCAGCACCTAATAAAGGGAGAAGCTCTCCATTTTTAGTTATTACTGTGTTTTCTCTATCGAGCATGTATCTTATGCATATAGTTTTGTTTTTGTTTTATTGTTTATGTAGTATGATATGTTGCCTCTCTAACCTAGCTTATTGCATGTTGAAATTGTTCCACTAACGTTTGACAAACCATTTTGACCTATAACTCTTATGTAGGTAAGAAGCCAACCTACTAAGCAAAGTGTATTTTGTATGCCCATGTGTCGAATACACTACCACAGGAATGGTGACTCCACTGGATTATTTCTTTTTGAGTTAATGGTTGTTGATGCAGGTCATTCTTCCTGCTCAGTTTGCTGCAAACCACCCCTACATCCTCTCAGCATCTACAATCACACTCAGTGAGAAGTTTTGCACAACAGAGGAGGGAATTTTTTCATTCTACCCAGCTGCGCGCATTACGCTCTGACAGACGCATGCTTCACGCCTGTGGGAAGATAACCCATGAGGTAAGCCAACAAGCTAAAATTTACTTAGTTTTTGCCATTTTCTCAGCTGTAAAGTGCTTGGCAACCCATAAAAAATTTTCCATCACTATTTTCTTGTATTTCATGACTGATTAGGACTCTTACTTGCTAGAATTTAGCTTACCAGCGAAGTAGTTTTAATTGTAGTTTTTTATTTTATTTTTGCAAATCATACATAGTTTACGTAGGAAAAAGTAAGTGGCCTTGAATCCACATATGTTTTCCAAACAAATGATTTGCTGATAAAAGATACAAAACACATAGCATAATTATCATACAAGTAAGTGGCCCATATATCCACATATCTTTAGCTAATTCAAGTTTTTTCAATTTTTGCATTAGATTAGTTCAATTTTGCATTAGGAATTGGGACTAGGACCAAACTGTAAAAAAGAAAGCAAATAATCTCTGCCACCCTTGCACCTCACAGTGAGCTTGGGTATGTATGCACGGGAACGCTTTCCTAAGAAAATTTTCAATCTCCCTATAGTGAAAACATGGTCTAACTAGGCAAGGTGTAAGCGGCCCATAATCCGCACATCATTTTTTTTTGCTAGGAACAATCACACATAGGGTAATTAGAAAAGGATTGTAAATGATCAACACATATCTACATCTCATAACACTTGTGATTGTACACTCCAAAGCACACACGAAGCATCGGTAAGCATTGGACCAAAATGCACCTAGTGTGTTGGGACCTTTATCCTCTTCTTATAGTTACTTCACCAAAACACACCCTAAGAAAAATTGAGACTCTCTAAAAATAATCATTAACCGAACTCACTAAATTCTCCCCACTATAAGTAATTTTTTAAATATATATCTGTAAATTTTTAAAAAATTAATTGAATATCAATTTTATGACATGTAGATTTTAAAAATGGAAGTAAATGAAGTTTAAAAAGAGAATATAGGTAAATATTTGTCAAATTTAACCACTGGTAGAGGGACATTGAGTCTTCGAAATCACTCAGGGATCACACCCAACCCACCAATGCACCCAACCCACCAGCACTTGGCATGACTGGATACCACAAAATTGCTTAATAAAACACTCTATCACAATTTATTCTACACCCTATAGCCATATAGTTTTAATAAAAACAATCAAATTTAATTTCTACAATTTACAAAATTTACCCCACCAAAATCAACATAACATGCTTTAGGTATCATGGTGAAATTATAATATTTAATTAAGTGCAAGTTATTATGAATGAAGTATTGGTTTTGTTAGTAATATAGTAAGTCTTTTATTAGATAGATGTAAGATTAATATATTTAGATAGAAAGCGTGCTCTATATTTTCTATAAAATGAATGGTTGAGATTGCACGCTAAAGAAATTTTTTTTTGTCTAATACATAATCCAAAAATGGACAATATAAAAGATTTTCCAATAATTTTTCAATTTCTCAAGTCCTTTGCCCTCTTTAATTTATTAAAACATTATTTGTGAAACATGGCTATCCTCAGCCTATTTGTACCTTTGGCATATTGGCACATCAATTTTGTTCGCCATCGCATATTTGTTCGAATCCAAAACCTTACTTCACATTTTGTTTACAACAAGGCAATTAACACTCAGAGGTGACAAGTTAAGATGTGTTAAGACCGACTGCTTCGGGGCCCCTGTCAAACGCCTTGTAATGACAACGACGGGCGACTAGCGAACTTGTCCATTCATAACGTTGTTAACAATATATTCATATTTGATAGATTTTATTCCCATTTGGAGATGTTTAGAGGATCCCAGTTTCTTCGGAGATCCAAATCCACGAAATAAAAAATCGTGTTTACGTAATTATTATTAGTTATATACCATTTAAACACAAAACTATAATCAAGGTTATCCTCATGAACAATAGAGAAATCTTCGCAAAAATTGTGAAGGGCACATACATTAAGGATTTTAAATCTTTAGGTTAAAAGAAACATACATCCTATTATCCGTAAGTTGAAGTAGTTCCAATTTATGGTAACGTAAAGTTGGAAATATAATCAATGTTACATTAAGAAGTACAAATTTAATGCCCTTGGGTTGCAACTTTGTGTGTCTTCAACGGGCATCATGGAATTTATTATGTTTTTTTTATATAGTTTGATGTTTATATTTTGTGTTTTTTTAAAAGAAAAGTTATATTTAACTGGTTAGTTTGGGGCATTAGGTAAACCAAAGTATATAAAGGTTATTTAGTTATTATATCTATATAAACCAAAGTATATAAAGGTTATTTAGTTATTTATATCTATATTTTTATTAGCTAAAATGAATTATATGTTTCATGACCATGTAACAATTATTTTTCATTAAGCATATTTATGTTAAATAAAATGGTTAAATTTTTTTTAGCTGCAAAAATCTAAATTTTAATGAATGGATTAATGTAAAATTACCTCAAGTTCCATTAGAAAGAAGAACAAGTTAGCTCAGCTAGCTGAGATTTGTTAGTCTATCACTGTGTAAAATGGAAATTCTCCAATGCATTGATTAATGGTTGAGATACCATTTTATACTTCAGACAATATAGCCATAGGAGAAGTTAATGATGAAAAATATTAATATTTTGTTGAACATATAGAAATGTTGAACTTTGTGAGATTTTATAACTTGAAAGTCGCTAATGGCCTACACAAGGTGAGAACCTATAAAAAGATAACAATGTTCTATATAGCTATGGTTTTCTCAATGTTGAATTTGAAAAACCTCAATTTCATTAGGCTCTGTACCACTAGCAACATACTATTGAATGTAGAGAAAAAAGTGTTGGAGTTATGCTTACATCTTGTAAGAGAAAAATTGGTTTGTGAGTTGTTATTCTCTTAACTCTTTTCTTAAATTAAGAATAAATTGGATTTTATAACAAACTTAAAACTTATAATAGAGTAATTTCATATCCTAAACATGTGTGTACATATGCATGCCTGTGTTTGAAATATATTAGGCGCGTTTCAAATTATTCTTTATTTTGATATCAAAGCTTAGGGTGCAAAATCTAAGGGCGTGAAAGTTGTGTAAGAACGATTGTCGTGAGACTGCTTGTACCAGAGCTATGTTGGATTTCTTATTGGTGTTGTCTTGCAAAACAAATTGTGTGAGATATGTAATATCGACGTGAGAAGGCGTGATCCGGATTTTATGTAGGAACGCAACAGAATACAGAAATAAGCATGAACATATAGATGCAACGGAAGTAATGCTCCATTTCATTAATATCAAATAATAGAAATATGCTTACAAACATAATGGAAATAAAATAGCTAGAGTGTTGGTAGCGAATCTCTAAGAAGAGATGTGATGGCTACAGACCTTTGAACTGTGTTACAATGAGGCTCGAGGGCCTATTTATTATTGAGAAACAATGGAGAACTTTAAACTTCCAAAAACCTAACCCTAGGAGATGAAGCGCCAAAACTATGGGCCCCGTTTGGGTAAATTGGTGGTTCAACTTCCTGGGGACGTAACTTTGGCATCCAATCTCCGTTTGACGCGCTCATTAGCTCGTTAGAAAGATCTGTCCGAGGAGTAAAACTTTTTAACGAGCAACATCGATCCATGGACCCATGTTGCTCTCCGTTTTCCAAAAAAACGTCACTTAGGGTCTCAAAACGGCTCCGAAAGTTCAGGACCCGAAAAACTGCTAAAAATAGTAAGTTTTGTTGCAACTTGAAAACTGAAAGAACTGATGGTTGGGGTTTAAATGGAATAGGTGGGTGGCCACCAATATCCACCTGGATCATTAAGGCCCCAAAACGGCTCCGGGGGTGGAGGACCCGAAAATCCGCTAAAAATAGTAAGTTGTGCTGAATGTGAAAAGCTACAAGAATTGATGGTGCTGGTCCAAATGGAATAGGTGGGTGGCCATCGATATCTACCTGGATCATTCCTCCCTCCTTAGGAAGCAATGGTCCCCATTGCGTTGAGATCCTCCATGAGATGAGGCAAATTCTGTTGAACTGAGTATTAGATGTGTTGAAGATGTCATGGACCTGCGGGTGGACATGCTGGATGCGTTTAGTAAATTTGGTTTCTTTATCAGCCTCAGAAAATACATTTTTGGATTCTGTATGTGTAGTTGCAGGATGTATGGCAACATCATGCGGTGGTGCGTTGGGAGTCAGATCAATGGAGTGCTTGTCCTGACAGTGTAGAGGAACCTCTATGAGTGGGGAGAAAATGTCCTCGTATTCCTCCATGACTTTGTCCATCTGCTGCAGCCGTGCAAGGGAGCCTTGTTTCGAGGTTGTGGCCACAATATTCTTCTTTCCCTGTGAGTGAGTTGTAAGGAAAATGAATTTCCTGGTTTGGGAAACAATCTTACTGTGTTTTTTTGCAGTAGTCAAAGAGATGACAAGAGGCGGTACTACCTCCGGTATCCTGTACATGTTATTTCCCAAAGTAATAATAACAACACGAGGCCTAGACTCATACACAACATGTCGCCTCCACAAGTATGGTTGGCCCAATAATACATCAGCTACATCAAGAGGAGCAACATCACACAATACCTCATCCGTGAATGGCTTGATATTGTACGGAAGATGGCACTGCTGGCGAATGCAGACATATCTCCCTGGGTGGAGCCACCCGATGGTATATGGCTGCGGGTGTGCTATGGTCGGTAGGCTGAGCCGCTTCATGAACTCTGCTGAAATGAGGTTCTTTTGGCTTCTGCTATCGACAAGAAATTGCAGCGGAGAACCCTTCACCCACATCTGCGACTGGAAGAGGCACTCCCCCTCCTTTGGATCCTCTGAACCCTCCCTCTAGATCTTGGTGGTGGCAACAATGGCACTAGGATCCGCATCAATGATCTGCTTCCCTTTGTCATTGCCTTTATCTAGTTCTAACTCAGGATCAGAAAATGCATCTGATTCAGGTGCCTTTAGTTCGGCCACCAAAGAATGTTTGGCCCGACACTCATTTGTGCTATGAGTGGGGCTGTTATGAAATTCACACCACTTCCCTGTGTCCTTCTTTGGATTAGTGGTGTTGTTCTGAGTCGCATTGCTTTGGCCTTGCCACTTGTTCTTCGGTTCGGGGGCACCTTTCGGATTCGCAAATCCGAAGTCTCGCTTCTTCTGCTTAAATTTCTGCTTGATATTGGCGGCATAGTGATATGTCGTGCCAAGCGATGTAATTTCAAGAAACTCCATTTCCTCCTGAATGTGTTTGTGCAAACAGCCACAGTACTTGAGCACCAAATGTCTCTCTGAATCTTTAATACCCAACTTTGTACGTAGTGTATGGAACAGATTCGTCAGTTCGTGTACATCTTGGTCCTTTTGTTGCCGCAGTGTGGTCCATTGGATGTATTTTTCCTCATATCTCCCCACGGGGTAATATTGTTCCTTGATGCCATCTCAGAACGAATTCCAAGTGGGTATGGCCGAGAACAGAGAGGGTTCCCCTTCGCCCTCTTGCTCACGTTAGGTTTCCCACCGGTCTTTGACATGGGGGGCGGATTTGAGGAGTGCAAAAATAATATTTTCTCGGTCAGAGAAGTCATGGACCAAGAAATACCCTTCCAACAAATTTAACCATCTGTCTACGACGTCTGCATCTATTTTTCCTTCAAATATAGGAATGTCAAATTTTACCTATACCTTGAAGGGAGTGGCGCCTCCAGAGTGGCTGTTGGATGCAGATGTGCCATATGTGGGCAGTCATTGAAGGATTTGAGCAAAGTTATCCATCATTGCATTCCTTTTTTTCTCGAGGGACTCCTCGAGCAGTATTTTGATAGGATCTCCTGCTCCCTCATTTTTTATTTTCTTCCTCCATGGGAGGTCGTCGGGGTTTGCGAGGCTGATCTTGCAAGGGTTCAACCAGATCGAGCCCTAACACCTTATACCCTGACTGCGTTGGAGACATGCAAAGAAAAACAAAGAAAGAGCAGGCTCGCTCTGATAGCACTGATCCAGATTTTATGCAGGAACGCAACAGAATATAGAAATAACCATGAACATATAGATGCAGCGGAAGTAATGCTTCATTTCATTAATATCAAATAACATAAATATGCTTACAGGCATAATGGAAATAAAATAGCTAGGGTGCTGGTAGCGAATCTTTGAGAAGAGATGTGATGGCTACATACCTCTGAACTGTGTTACAATGAGGCTTGAGGGCCTATTTATTATTGAGAAACAATGGAGAACTCTAAACTTCCAAAGACCTAACCCTAGGAGATGAAGCGCCAAACTATGGGCCCCGTTTGGGTAAATTGGTGTTTCAACTTCCCGGGGACGTAACTTTGGCATCCGATCTCCGTTTGACGCGCTCAATAGCTCGTTAGAAAGATCTGTCCGAGGAGTAAAAATTTTGAACAAGAAACATTGGTCCATGGCCCCATGTTGCTGTCTGTTTTCCCAAAAAACGTCGTTTAGGGCCTCAAAACGGCTCCGGAAGTTCAGGACCAGAAAAATTGCTAAAAATAGTAACTTTTGTTGCAACTTGAAAACTGAAAGAACTGATGGTGGGAGTTCAAATGGAATAGGTGGGTGGCCATCAATATCCACCTGGATCGTTAAGGTCCCAAAACGGCTCCGGGAGTGGAGGACCCGAAAACTTGCTAAAAATAGTAAGTTGTGCTGAACGTGAAAAGTTGCAATAATTGATGGTGCTGGTCCAAATGGAATAGGTGGGTGGCCATCGATATCCACTTGGATCAAGGCATTTCATGCTGGATGAGAAGAGGAGTTATACATATCAAACTAGAGTTGCGAGTTCTCTATTAAATTGAGTCAAACCAAGGTGCAACTATCAATATATTTGAGTGCAAATCTTTCGATCTCCCACAACATTGTCGAATGTCAGTTGTTGATGGATCTCTTCTCGATTGAAAATTAAAATATTGAATATTTTTCCATCATGTGTTCTGCGAACCAGATATTTTGGCGCAACATGCAATTTTTTATACATAAATGTAGAACCATCCATACCTTTGGCTCTGTTTGCTGCATCTTCAACAATTGTAGTCCCAATTGGATGACCAATCGAAATATTCTATAAGCATGGAAAGTGTAGTTAATGCTTTCCTGGTTTCCCCATAACATATGTTTGAGACAATAGTACTCTCCAAGTTATGTGGCGTGAATTATTTTGCAATTTTGGTGTCTTTCAGAGGAGATAAAGGAATTGTTTTGCATGTGGCTATTAGAGTCAGACCAACCTTGTGGTGTATTTTTTGTTAGAGGAGGAGTTGGATGCAAGGCGAAGTGGTGTGTTGTCTACATAAAGGAGTTGAAGCATTTTAATTTTTAGGGGGAAATGATAATGGTAGAAAAAACACTTCAATTTTAAATTCTTAAAAGGTATTTTCTATTTAGTATTGAATCTTTTCTTTGATTATGGAATTCACAATTTTACAAAAAATTAGTTGTCTAAATTTCCATATATAGAAAGTAAACGTATAAATGCAATTGATGAACAAAAATTTGCGGGGTATAGTGAAAGACATAGATGTGGCACCTACAAATTCCAAGAAATTAGCTGGATGGGAAAGTAGAGATGACAAAGCTAAGTCCAATATCAGACTAACTCTTTTAAATTCATAATTACATCATGTAGATATCACAAAATCATCTAAAGAAATATCAGAACAATTGATTCAATTGTTTGTTGCAAAATATATAAATGCAAAAGTTTCTTTAAAATTATAGTTGTTTAGACTTACCCCAATCAGGGTGTGATGCTATTGAGGATACCCATGCGGATCATGATGGAAGAAATTAAGGGAGGGCCTGTCGGCCTGCAGGCTGGTCAGGACAGTGGCAAGTGGAACAGAAGGCATGACAATGATGGTCACGTGCGAGCAGGAGAAATGAGTGTTGGAGTGTGCCGCCTTCAAGAAATTTGGTATGTGGTTCAGAGTATGAGTTGGCGGGTGGTAATAAACTAGTTTTGATCCAGTCAATACATTATTCAACGGGTGGTGGGTTGCTGGCAGGTTGCATACAAGAGCGTTGGGCAGAAGAAAGTCAGAGGTAGAAGAAGCTCAGAAATTATGGGGCATGTGTTACTCTCCTTCTTCTTTTTATGTCACAAGAACATGGAGAATGAAGGTAATTTAGTTCTTTCCGCTTTTAACTGGAGCAATCTGTTGGTAATACCGACTATCCTGTTCTCATGGCATCCTCGAAGATGTGTCTTCATTTTAATTGGGTTGAAAATGTCAATTTCAATTCTATTCGACATCATTCTTTAGAAAATTAGGGTCTTAGGCCTGGGTTGGGAGGGTTATGCATGTAGCCATCCTGACTTCACAGGGTTTGACACCCATATAGAGGGTTGGCAAAAAAGCTCTAACCTGCATGTTAATTCTGTGGATAGCACTATGTTTATGACCCCCTATTTCCAACCCTCTATGGTGAGTGGCGAGATTATGGAAATATGTCTGAGGTGCCTGGTAAAACCAGGCTTGGAATCTCCCCTTTGATTATGGTCGAAAACAACATCGTGGTGTGGAAAGGAAGTACCTATTTCATAATTCAAGGATAACTGATATTTCTTCGCGTTTGTGTCTGGTCTTAACCCTTGTCAGAGAGACGGGTCTCAGGCGAGGAGGTTGGTAAGGTATTGGGTGGAAGGCAGTCTGTTTTATTTGGGATCGCCGGATTCTCACAGTCCCCTAGGTGCTGATGGCACGTGCAAAGGAGATCAAGGAAGAAGCAGGGGTCAACTGCCACCGAAAAATATAGAAGAGGGGTGCTTGTTGAGATTCAATAAGAAGATCTTAGTGAAAATTAAGCACCTACACTAGGATGGAGCCTCAGGCTATTTTTAGGTGGATGTCTATTTATAGATGCATTTCTATTTATAGATGTATGTGCATAATATATTTATAGAATGCATGTCTATTTATAGATGCATGAAGACTATTACTATACCTTAATAATAGTTGGACAACAAACTATATTTTATATTCTCAATGAGCAGTTGGAAATAGTTAACTGAAGTGGAAAATGTGTTAGCTAAAGGAATTTCGAGTTAAGATGTTGGTTGGTGGGACATGCAAGTTGACTTTGCTGTAACTGAGTTATTCGAAGTTGTAACAGAGTTAGAAGTGCAATTATGAAAGTTGTAAAGTAGTTTAACTCAATCAAGTGAGTTAAACTCAGTTGTGCTAGTTGTAACTGAAAATACACTAGTGAGAGATCAAGTGAATTAATTATTAATTAATTCACAATCAGTGGTCTCTCATGCAACTGAAGATTTACTATTATTAACTGCATGCATGTCAGATATAGTGGAGACGCAATTGAGTTTTAGGTGAAAGGGAAATTGACTATCAGTTGTGACATTATTTGGTCGCACACATGCAACCACACACACATTGGATGTGCCCATGAGGATTGCACATTCAAGGCATGCAATATTGCATTCATTCATGGATTGCTATTAGGAGGGATTTCACAATGGAGGCAAGATGTCTCGAGACAGTAAATTGGCTAAGGAACTTGCCAATTTTTGAATGACAGTTTGAGACAGTTAGCTCGTGTACTGAGAGCTCCTGGATTAGAGATTTGTATGCAATTTTTTCATGATATATGATATAATACATAATAGAAGATAGTGGGGTTTTTAGCTATAAGCTATCCCCGGTAAAATTATCTATGTTATGTGTGATTGACCTTTCTTCATGATATTGTAATTGGTGATTTTGTTTCAAATTTCACAAAGATTAGTAGAAGAGATTATGTATTTAATAGTAGCTTATTATTGTTAGATTAGTGGAGACCCAGTTGAGTTCTAGGTGAAAGGGAAGTTGACTATCAATTGTGACAATATCCGGTTGCACACATGCAACCACACACACATTGGATGTGCCCATGAGGATTGCACAGTAAAGGTAGGAAGTATTGCATTCATTCAGGGATTTCTATTCGCAAGGATTGTGTAGTGGAGGCAGGCTGTCTGGAGACAGTAAATCAGCTAAGGAACTTGCCAATTTTTGTATGACAGTGTGAGATAGTTAGCTCATGTACCGAGAGCTCTTGGATTAGAGTTTTTTCTGTAATTTTTTCATGATCCATGATATAATACATAATAGAAGATAGTGGGGTTTTTAGCTATAATATTTCCTCGATAAAATTATCTGTGTTATGTGTGATTTATTTTTCTCCATGATATTGTAATTGGCGATTGTGTTTCAAATTCCGCAAAGATTAGTAGATGTGATTCTGTATTTAATAGTAGCTTATTATTGTTAGATCAGGAGAATCTAGGACATACATGTATTTTGTATTAAATTTCTACATGGTATCGGAGCGCAGGAAATTGCAATAGTGAAGCAGGAGCTGAGTTTGTTGGTGGAAAGAATTTGAATTTGCAGAAAGACTTTCTTGGTGCTACAGTTGATTCAAGATCGAAATGGATTTCAACGGGCTTGAGGTTAGAGTATGCACTTGAGGGCAGCTCAAACTAGGCAGTACTCGAAGATAATGGCATGAAGGAATTCATTGAGAATGATGTTCCTAAGCCTGCTTCGCCAGATGCTACCAATCTTGATGCATGGCAAAAGAAAGTGAAAAAGGCGAGGAGGATCCCGTTGGAGGGAGTACGAGACCACATTGTGTCAAGCCTCCATAGGAAAGCCACACCATATTCTATGTGGAAGGCTTTGACAGATCTATTCCAAAGCAACATCGACCATAGGAAATTGGCGCTCAAAGATAAACTCAAAAATATCAAGATGGAAAAGGGCGAAACCATTCCAAAGTATCTCACAAAGTTTGTCCAATGTCAGGATGAACTAGGGAGTGTGGGAATAACTGTTGCTGATGATGATTTGGTGATCTTGGCTCTCTTGGGACTTCCTAAGATTTGGCACAGTTATGAATACTCTATCAACGGACAAGAAAATTTGTCGGATTGGAAATGACTGTGGTCAGATCTGGTGTAGGAGGAGTTCAGGCAGAACACCATAGACGACTCTTCATAAAATCATGATGATGAAGAGGATTGTGCTTTGGTTGCCAAGGCAAGGAAGGGGAAGGGGAAGAAATTCCATTCTAAATCAGATTCTAAAGGCAAGAAGCTAGATATTTCCAAGGTGAAGTGTTTTCATTGTCACGAACATGGGCATATTTCTACTAACTGTCCACAAAAGAAGAAGAACAAGAAGGCTGCTGGAGTTGCAGCCGGTGAGGCCCTTGCCTCACAATTTGAGCTTTTCTTCTCTTTGATCGCATGCATGGTGTCAAGTGCATTTGGATCGATGTGGTATTTGGATAGTGGTGTTTCCTTTCACATGACGGGAGATAAGGAAGTTTTTAGTGACTTGGAGGAGAAAGATCTCCATATGCATATAGAGATGGGCGACGACAGACAGTACAGTTCTACCAGCATTGGTACCATTACCTTTCAGAGGGAGTTAGGTAAACCATTTCAATTGAAATATGTTATGCATGTTCCAGGTCTGGAGAAAAATTTGGTCTTCGTCGCAATGTTGGAGGACAGAGGCTATGACGTTGTTTTTAGCGATGGAAAAGCTTTCCTGCGACATAAAAAAATGGCTCAAGCCAAGAGAATAGGGATTCGAGTTAATAATCTCTACAAGCTAGAGGTAGATGGATGTGCTGCCATGACGGTCAAGGCGGAAAAAGTGGTGAACCAAGATGAGGTAGAATTATGGCACATGCGATTGGGCCATCCTCATCATGGAGCCTTGAAAGTCATGAAGAAAATATTTACTGGACTTCTAATGGGAACACTTGATCAGTTATATTAGTGCAAGGGTTTCACCATGGGAAAGTATGTAAAGTCCACCTTTCATGAGAAGGAGAACCGTGCTTCGGGGATCCTTGAGAGAGTTCACACAGACATGTGTGGATCGTTCTTGATTGCTTCAATGGAAAAAAATAAGTACTATGTTATTTTTGTTGATGACTTTTCTTGTAAATTCTGGATCTTCTTCATGTAGAAGAAGGATCAAACATTATCAAAGTTCTGTGACTTTAAGGGATTGATGGAGAAAGAGTCGGGGAAGCAAGTGAAGGCTCTGAGGAGCGATAATGGTGGAGAAAACATCTCTAAAGAATTCAAGAACTTCTGCAACAAAGAAGGAATTCGAAGAGAACTCATAGCGCCTCATAACCCACAAGAAAATGGGGTCACAGAGAGGAAGAACAGAACGATCGTGGGTGCAACATGAGAGATATTGCATGATCAGGGCCTACCAGTGAATTTTTGGGTGGAAACATGCAACACTGCGGTTTATGTACAAAACCGTTGTCCTCATAGAGTACTTGACATGAGTACACCTGAAGAAGCTTTCACTGGTAAGAAAATAGATGTTTCACTCTTTAAGATTTTTGGCTCATATGTTTAGGTACATGTGACCAAGGACGCTAGGAAGAAGCTGGAGTTGACTGGTGAAGTTGGGATTTTTGTGGGGTACAAAGAAACACCCCATAATTATCGTGTGTATTTTCCAAACAGTTGAATGACTGTGGGGTGACGAGATATAAAATTCGATGAGGGGAAAGCCATGCGGTTGTCGCTTGATAGGGAGCTAGACTTTCATGTAGAGGAGGAACTGTTGGTTCCCAAAGATGAGTCTCTAGATGTGGATCAACCACAGGAAGAGGTTCATGGAGTGGAGGAGTCCACTCACGCAAAGCCATCCATCATAAATGGCAGAAGGCATACCACATAAGCTGATAGTCTGAGACTTGATTTTTCACAGAATGTAGGAGCCCCTACTTCACAACGTAGACAAAGATAGTTCCCTAGCTGATTTACTGGATACATGGCTCTCATGAGCAAATGTATTGTGACTGAACCATCTTCGTTTCAGGAAGGAGTGCAGGAGCCCACATGGGTAGATGCAATGGTGGAGGAGTATGACTCCATTTTCAAAAATGGTGCTTGGGAAATTGTTCCAAGGCCGGTTGATAAATCAGTGGTAGGTTCAAGATAGATCTACAAGGTAAAGAAAATTGTTGATGGGAGTGTTGAGAAATAAAAGGACAGATTTGTGGCCCGGGGTTTCTCACATATCGAGGGGATATATTATGAAGAGACCTTTGCACATGTCTCAAGTTATTCTTCCATAACATCCATCATTGCTCTCTCAGCACAGATGGGCTGGCGCATTCATCAGATGGATGTGAAAACTACATTTCTCAATGAGATCATTGAGGAAGAGGTGTACAGAGAGCAGCTTGAAGGTTTCGATATCTTCAACAGTGAGTCACATGTGTGTTGACTCAAAATAGCATTGTATGTGTTGAAGCAAGCACCCCGTGCTTGGTACACTCTGATAGACAACTATTTCATAGGACTAGGCTTCACCAAAAGTGAATCAGATGCAAACCTATACCAAATTGTGGTGGAGGGTAAGCTTTTAATCATTTTTATTTATGTTGATGATTTAATATTGACTGGTGATGAGTAAATGATACACTCATGCAAGGAGGATCTTGCAAGGGAGTTCTAAATGAAGGATATGGGCCTCCTTCATTATTTCCTTGGATTGGAAATATGGCAGCGAGATGGTGGAATTTTTGTGTCTCAAGGCAAATATGCAAGGGAGATACTGGGTAAGTTTCACATGGATGGTTACAAACCCATGGATACTCCTCTTCCAGGAAACTGGAGGAAAGAGGATGCTACTTCTGGGGAGGTAGTTGATGCTATTGTCTATTGACAGTTAGTGGATTCGCTAATGTATCTAGTGAACACGAGACCAAATATTTTGTATGTGGTTAACCGGCTGAGTCAAGCTATGGTTAAACCTACCAAGCTCTTTTGGAAGGTGGGAAAGCATGTTTATGGTACAAATGGACGGATGAGGTGAAGTGGCATGGCTTCACGGATGCAGATTGAGTGGGAAACCCATCAAACATGAAGAGCACATCAGGGGGGATCTTTAGCATTGGATCTACAAGTGTTTCTTGTTACAATAGGAAACATAGATATGTGGCACTCAGTTTAGCAGAAGCGGAACACATGGCAGCAAGTCAAGCTACATGTGAGGCTATCTGGATGAGAAAGATCTTGGTTGGTTTGTTTGGTTCTCATTTATAGCCGACAGTGATTCACTGTGTTAATTAGAGTTGCATTAAACTCTCGATTAATCCTGTGTTTCATGATCGATCTAAGCATATAGATATATGGCACCATCATCTCAGATATTGTGTGCAGAGGAGAATCATGTTGCTTCAGTACATTCCTACGTAAGATTAGGATGTAGATATTATGACGAAGGCGCTCACTAGGAGAAAATTTGAATACCATAGAGACAGGATCAGGGTGAAGGATAATCATTTTCTTGTTGAGAGGGAGTGTTGAGATTCAACAAGAAGATCCTAGTGAAAATTAAGCACCTACACTAGGTTGGAGCCTCAGGCTCTTTTTAGGTGGATGTCTATTTATAGATGCATGAGAAAATTATATTTATATATGCATGTCTATTTATAGATGTATGTGCATAATATATTTATAGAATGCATATATATTTATAGATGCATGTCGACTATTATTATCCATTAATAATAGTTGGACAAGAAACTATATTCTATTCTCAATGAGCACTTGGAAATAGTTAACTGAAGTGGAAAATCAGTTAGCTAAAGGAATTTCGAGTTAAGAGGTTGGTTGGTGGGACATGCAGGTTGAATTAGTTGTAATTGAGTGATTCAAAGTTGTAACAGGGTTAGAAGTGCAGTTATGAAAGTTGTAAAGTAGTTTAACCTAAGTGAGTTAAAATCATTTGTGCTAGTTGTAACTGAAGATACACTAGTGAGAGATCAAGTGAATTAATTATTAATTAATTCAAAATCAGTGGTCTCTCATGCAACTGAAGATTTACTATTATTAACTGCATGCATGTCAGATCTAGTGCAGACACAATTGAGTTTTAGGTGAAAGGGAATTTGACTATCAGTTGTGACATTATTTGGTCGCACACATGCAACCACACACACATTGGATGTGCCCATGAGGATTGCGCATTCAAGGCATGCAATATTGCATTCATTCAGGGATTGCTATTAGGAGGGATTTCATAGTGGAGGCAAGATGTCTCGAGACAGTAAATTGGCTAAGCAATTTGCCAATTTTTGAATGACAGTTTGAGATAGTTAGCTAGTGTACTGAGAGCTCTTGGATTAGAGATTTGTATGTAATTTTTTCATGATACATGATATAATACATAATAGAAGATAGTGGGTTTTTTAGCTATAAGCTATTCCCGGTAAAATTATCTATGTTATGTGTGATTGATCTTTCTTCATGATATTGTAATTGGTGATTTTGTTTCAAATTTCACAAAGATTAGTAGAAGAGATTATGTATTTAACAATAGCTTATTATTGATAGATCAAGAGAATGCAAGGCATACAAGTATTTTGTATTAAATTTCTATAGTGCTTAGAAGGAGAACAACGAGCCTTCCTCTCAATCACCGAGAAGGTCTAGCTGAAAAACTCAGGCTAAACATAATAAGGATGCCTCCATGGCCTATGTGAAGGAGATTCTGAAACAAGTTAGAAAGATAATTGCGGGGTGGGAAGAGGCCCTCACACGCCAAGCAGAAGAAGAAGAAACATATTTGGATAGTGAACTTCTAGTTCCCGATCTTGGAAATACTAGAGGCAAAGTATATCAATACAAGAAAACCATCCATCTATACTGGATGATGAAAAATATAGTGGAAAAAGCCATGATGCATACTTATGATTTTATGCAAATTGATCCTTCCCTCCAGGAAATCCAAAAATACTTCCAGCTATTGTAGTTCCAGGTTCACCAACAGAACGCCCGCTTGGGCAGAATTGAGCAACTTCTCTAGAGGCCTCAATGTCCAGCGCTAAAGACCCGATGCCTATTGAGTCCTCTAAGGACTAGTTTCTTTCTAGTTATTTCTGTCAACAGTTCAATTTTTGTCTAATTTTGATGATGATTATAGAGATAAGTAGGTTTAACATTAGCAAGATAAACCTATTATGGGATTTGGATAATATGAATTATC
The DNA here is from genome assembly GCA_034641835.2 of Pinus albicaulis. Classification (NCBI taxonomy): domain Eukaryota; kingdom Viridiplantae; phylum Streptophyta; class Pinopsida; order Pinales; family Pinaceae; genus Pinus; species Pinus albicaulis. The sequence goes on from CM076583.1 coordinate 20,818,691, forward strand.
TATTTGAATTTGATAGACTCAAGACATTTTGTTTTTGGTTAGCTTATAATGTCTTCCAATGGCCAACATACTTGGTTTCCCAGTGGGCAGGTTGAGGGATCAGAAGCTCTATCTGCCTGTAACTTGCTCTTTTGTTGAATGAATGAAAGGTCCTACTCAGGTTACAAAAAAAAATAGTTGTTTAGACTTAAAAGAATAACGAGATATATGTCCAATCATATAAAAAATTTGATGTCTCTTATAATATAGTTTGTTGAAGTCGGTGCTAAGGTAGAAGATGAAGATGCAAAAAAAATCTTAATAAATAGCTTACCTTCAAGTTTTAAAGAATGTCTTCTTCATATTAAAGTTTTAAAGAATGTCGTCTTCATCTTAAGTCAATTTTCCTCATAAACATTGGATGAGATGATAACAACACTTTTGGAAGAGGAAAAGAGGCTAAAACTAGGACATATAGAAGGTAATTCTCAAGCATAAAATGCATTATTCTGAAATTCAAAGGATGAGAAAGGAAAATTCAAATAATAGTGAAGTTGAATGCTACTACTATGGAAAATTTTGGCATACAACTTGGAATCGCAAAAATATTTCCAGTGAATTGTTAAAAGAGAATCTAAAAGAATTAGCTAATCTAAACATTGATGAATATTTATTGAAATTTGATGATAATATTGAATTAAATGAAGGAACAAAACCTATAAAAATCTTTTAGAACAAGAAAAATTTAGTTAAAAGGCTCAATATGGATGGTTATCCAATTAGCCTAGAAGTTGTGGATCTAGAGAAAGATCCGTCTTTAGTTATTGAAGACATGAGAGTAGTATGATAGTGACACGACAAGTTGTGGAAGATGTTAAGTTATTAAATTCAAGAGATCCCTGATTTAGGAAATAACGGAACTTGAAATATCAAATTGGAGATACACCTTTAGGAAGGTTAAAAAACAACTTGATGGAATTCACGTTGATTTAGAATCTGCAAACCATTTAGATAACGTTTGATTATGTGTTTTGTTGTCAGCAAGTTTTTGTAACATAAACATTAAGAGAAGGTGTTGTCCAATTAATGCGTACATTCTATAAGTGAAAATTTGGTTTGTGAGTGCTTGGAGATGGTTGAGATATTGAAAAAAAGTGAGGATGAACCAGCGGAGAAATGGTCGGGCACGATTGTGATATCGAACAACTGTTATTGATAAAAAATTATGAGTGGGGAGATTACGATAAGATGATAAAGGAAGAACATCTGTCTCAAACCCACTGTTGTTGAAAGAATTGTTGAGGAAACAATAATGTGCTGCCACCACATGGAAGAGGAAGACAACTGTGCAAGGTTCGATGTGAGTCGTGTGAAGGCTTGAGAGTGGCCATGTTTTGAGAATCGATACTGCGATATCGCAAATGTGGCAGTCGAATTCAAGGGAAACGTGTGTATATGCATGAGCTACTGCCAAAATTTAAAATGAATTTGGAAACTTTGATAAAGAGCTAGGATTTGGCTAGAAAACCCACTAGCTATCCAAGATCTGACACTCAGAGTTTCAGCAGGCCTGCAAGTACGCACTAGAGTGCACATTGAAAAGGATATTGGAAAAGGGAAGTTTTTATTAGAGTATTTGCGTATTTCAATGACTCGCAACAATAGGCGACGAAGAATGATAGTCTCATTGTTGAGTTACTAAATCATTGATTTCGTTTTTTGACAAGTGATAGCTGAGCTGAAGAAGGAAGAGAAATTATGTGTGAGAGTATCCTTATGCAAGAGGTCATTTATGTATGGATTATGTGGATTTACAAAAATGTAAGGATAAAATGAAATAGGAGAAAGCTTAGTTAAATACAAAGTTCAGTGAAAATTATTTTCATTAAATTTGGTAATGACATTATAATGTATTTTTTATAAGTGTTGTAAGAGTTTTAAATTCATAAAAATTATCAAGTCATGATTATCAATATGGATTGTAATTTTTTTTTATAAAGAATTCAAGTGAGGTGATATTCTAGTAAACCATCAAGTTAACATGGAGTTCAAAAAGAGTTGAAATAAAGCTAAAAGGTTATATTGTATGTGATTTGAATTCATGTAAAATCAAAGTCAAGTTGAATATTTTGGTCATGTGATGAAGTAAGTCAAGTTAAGTTTAAAGGAAATTGGAGTGAAGTATAATTCAAAGTCATGAAAAATTTATTATTGAAGAATGAGAAAAGTGCATGATTGGTGGAACCCTACAACCAAGTCAAAATTCACGTTTATGGCACATCAATTGAGTTTTCCAAACCAAGGTCATATTTTTCTTGTTAGACCTTGATCAACTCCAACGAGAAACATATTCATGAAAATGATTGGTGTGAGTGAAAGATATGAAGACTACATAAATGAAGTAGAAGATAGAAAATAAATTCAAGAAGAAAACATTGGAGGCAAGAAGAATCCTTCAAGCTAGTGAAGCTTGAACAAATAATAGTAAAGAGAAAGAGTGAAGATCCAAGGAGAATAAGGGCCAACAAAAATACCAACATGCCAGGTTCAGAGTGAAACCTAGGTGAGGTATTGTGTTAGTAGGGTGAAACAAACTTGCTATATAAGAGAACACATTTCATCCTACAACAAAGGTGAACACAATAAAGCTATGGAAGTGAAGGGATTGATAGAAGTGACTTTCCATAAGAAAGTGAAAGAAAAATTTAAGAAGGAAAAGAACAAGTGTAAAGGAGAAGCTTGTTGTTGGGTAAAGTTAATGATGTTAAATCCAAAACATAAATTTGTAAATCCATGTGTGTAATCCTAGAGGCACTACATTGTATGTGTAGAGGCATGGGAATTAATAAATCTATTGTCCTACCACTGTAATGGGAATCCTAATTTTAATGCCATTCACAAGAGGTTTAATCACTGGAAAATAGACATCAAAACACTTTGCTTTTATAATGGTTGAAATATTCCTACAAGCAGTCTCTAAGTCTTGTCTTCAGAAGACCATTCCTTTGCAATTGACAAGAATCTAGCAATAATGTGTAAAGAGATACATTATTTACCGAGAGGAACAATAACTAGAAACAATGTTAAACCATAAACATAAACATTTATCCTGTAAATCCCCAACTCTAGGAAAATCCCAAGCCAATAAAATTTCATCAGGCTTGGCCAAAACCCTAGCCAAGATAGCCAAGTGAGCCTTTACTGCCCACTTCCCAGCCTGCATTACAATGAAGTCTTTCCAAAACTATGGATATACAATACCATGTGCCCCAAAACCATCATTGTTTAACCTAGTCAACATTGACTCTAAACTCGAGTCAATTTTACCTAACAATTCTCCCCTTAAACTTGACTTGGGGTCCCTTGACTAAAGCTAACCAAAACTGCTAAGTGAGACAACCCCGTTCACTCTGACCCTTGTCCCCCTCAAAGTTTTTACCCGGGTATTTGTTAACCTAGCATCCCCAATCACTTAGGTCTAACCCATACTTTACCAATACTTACCTGATCTAGGAGGATATTACATTAGTTCAAATCGATAGTGAAGTCCAGTTAATCTTCAGTTCTTCAGTTCTCCAGTTTTTCCGATGATACTTACTTCTTCATGGTGATTTCATGGTGTGGAAAAATTGTAATGTCATGGTGTAAACGTATGGTTCATGAGCTAAGGTGAAAGTGGTGTTAAATACTATGTAATAAACATTCTAAGGTCCTAAGCCTAAGTGGTAATCCTAAGTCATCAAGGCTTAAGTCTAAACTATGGTGGAAAACCTAAACACATAAGCTCATGGTCCTAACCCATATGCAATGTAATGGTATAAAACTATGTTTCAGAACATATGTTATAACCTATTAGACTATATGTAAAAGACCCATATTACAAACCACATATTATAAAACATATATTGTACATAGTCTAACCGCACAGGGAGCTTAACTGCAACGAAGAATACCACCGGGAGTTGACATGTGAACGCAGTTTCAGCCTTAAACGCATAGTTTGTGGAGATGACCACCGGAAGTTGACCGCAACCATCGGAGGTAAATCTGTCTCATGGATGAGGTCGAACACCGTTTTCCAGAACCGCCAGAACCTAACTGCAAGGTGGCAGTCAGTAGTTTGACCACCAGAGCTGTCACATGAAGTTGTTAGCTGCACCGCTGTTTGCAGAAAAACGCCAGGGTTATTTATAACATAAAGTCTATTTTGGGTTTTAAATGGGTTTTGTGCACTATGTTTATTTTTATGCACCATGTAAATAATGCCTTATGTGTAAGAATTTTACAAGACCGAGAACCTAATCCACCTAATCACATTGAATGTAATTCAACCACTTACCAATTTTGGCCCAAGAGGTTCGACCTAAACCTGGCCTGCACATTATAAAACCACCTTTGCACACGATGGATAAGAATAGGAGTGTTTTTGAAGACCTATAGTCATAATTCTGTGAGAGAGAGGCAATTTTGTTTTCAGTGTTTCTTGGTTGTCTTGAGGTGGAATTGGGAACCGAGACAAGCATTGGAAATCTAGGAGAGAGGGATTTATGTTGACAGTGACCAGAGGTGCCTGTGAGCACGTTCAACTTGGTGTATTTATGTGTAAATACTTCCTCGGATCAATCCTTAATAAAACATATGCCCATCTTGAAAGCAGAGTCGGAGACTTAGTCCACCAGGGAAGAACTCCATAATCAATGTTTGTTGTCTTCTATCTCTATTCTTTGCTAAAAATTCATGTTTAATATGCTTCTTAAGTTCTAGTTTAAGTCATAAAATCATTTTATTTCCTTCAGTCTTCCACACTAAGCGACCGAGTTAATAATCATTTCACCGTTGGAAAATATTCGATTCTACTTCAATATTATTTCAGATCTATTTTAGATCATATATTTTGGTATTAGAGCATGTTGTGTTGTAGGAGTTTTTCCAGTGAATGTTAACCAGGTCCAGGTTGCGACACAGAGAAGGAAGGCTTGAGGAGATAGACTCAGAAGTTGGAAAGCGGAAAATCTCTCAACAATCGACAATGGGAGGAACCGATGAAGGTGAAACTCCTAATGTGAAGGTCATGGGTGAAGAACAGATTCAACAAATGTTTTTGAACATGCAGCAGATGTTGGGAGAACTCTATGAAGATAAGAAGGCAAGAGACACAACTTCTTCTTCAAAGGCATCGAAGAAGGAAAAGGGAAAAGGAAAATCTGATAAACCTCCTTCTCCTCCATCATCTTCATCATCATCATCTTCTTCTTCTAGTTCAGATTCTGAAACAAAAAAGAAACCTCAAAAATCATCTCTTTTGAAACTTGATGTAAAATTTGAACTACTTATTTATGATGGCAAAATGAATCCTGAAAAGCTAGATAATTGGATTAAACAGTTAGAAGTGTATTGTAGAATTCAGAACATTTCTGATGAGGTGTAGCTACACTTAGAATGGGGGAAATTTTTTTAATCTGGTGGGAAAGTAAAACTCAAGTAGATTTAAAGCGGAAAGGTAAAGTCATCTCTTCATGGTATAAGTTTTTAAAAGCTCTCAGAAAACAATTCTATCCTTTAGGATACATGCAACAAGCTATTATTAATTAGAAACATATGAGGCAAGGTCAAGGGCAAAATTTTTATGAGTTTACTTAGGAGTTCAAGAAGAAAGCTTTGGCGCTTGGTATTCCATTGGATACATGTGAAACTTTATTAAAATACATTGGTAGTTTACATTCATATTTACAACATACGTTATTGATGTTTAATCCCTATGACTTTGATGAAGTGTGTGTTTAAGCCATACATATTGAATCAGGTGGCAGGCCGTTCAAGTTTTCACATAAAGCATCTAAACAGTTGGAAATCAAGGATTCCAAAGACAGCAAGAGGAAGAATTAAGAGAAACACTGACAACTCGTGTGAAAGGAATACCACTGTACCCACAGCCGAAAGATCTATTATATGATGAACCTGTGTTGTAATATTCACTTAAACCCAGGCTTAAAGAAGTTCAAAGTAAAGATGAAGTAGAAGAAGGCAATACAACAATCCACACAAGATTTGGGCTCATTACCTGTTAGATGTGAGGAAAATAATCACAATGTTTCAAGGTAAGTTGAGTCCCAAACTTGCATCTTTCCTATACACCTTTCTAGACTTTTTCCATTTACCTGGACCTCCTAAGTCATCAACATCATTACATATTAATCATAAAAGAGCATTTAAAGTGGTTTTTAACTATGTTTTGTGTCTGCTGTTTGAATTAGATTTTTGCTCATTGAGCTGCGGAATCTTGTCACTTTCCGCAGCTGCTTCAACTTTCCGCAACCATTTTGTTAAATTCTATATTGCAGGTGTCTTCAGGCAAATCAAGCCACATGGGCAAGTTGGAAATGACATGGATATGGACCGAGTCCTATTGGCTCAGTCAAATTCACCAAAGAAGGCCGTGGTCAATGGTAGTCAAGCGGTGGTCAACCTAAGAGTCCTACGGTGACAGAACTTCGTTTTTCACCACGTGAAGACTTGCGTGGCCGTTCCTAAATCTCAGGGGACATATCAACACCTGTGAACTGCTCCATAAGCCGAATCCAACGGCCACCCTCCATAGATTTAATCTTCACGGCAACCATAATGCTAGATTTCTGGACGTGGTTGTTCACGTGTCTTTTATCAGCGCAGATTGTAGGAAAGTAGTTATGTCATCCTCTGTTATAAATAATGCATTCTCATACGCATAGTAGCTAGCTTCTATAATGTAATTTTGCTGAAAAGAAAGCCCACTGTGCCATGACATTATTTCCTTGTTATGACTACATTTTGAATACATAATAAGACTTTGTTCATAAGCATAATTCGTGGTTGATAGCTGTTGCCCGAGGATTGTGCAGAGGGCCCCTGCACACGCCGAGGTTTTGTTTATTGCTGTATAGTTTCATGCTTTATTTCCTTACGTTCATTATGCCATAGTTATTCACGTGTATATATTACATCTCTTATGGTATTAACATTTTATTTATGTCCATAATTTTCATGCTTTATACTGCTGTTAACTGATCAGTGTCTTTGTTCCAGATTACAGTAGGCAGCCCGGGCATTTGCACATAGTTTTACAATGACTAATGACATGGAATCAGTCTTGTCCTTCTGCTGATTTATTTTTCTTAGCTTTTAATTCCAGCACTGTTTTATTTATTTTAGTTTTGTACATTTGCTTTATTAGTTAGAATAGATATTAAATTACTCATGTCATTATCAGTTACCTCTGAAAACCATAGCGAGACTAATGGTGAGGGATTGAAGTATGAGTGTGTAGTTTGATATTAGTTTATTTTTCTGCAAGTTAGATATTAAATTGCTCATGTCATTATCGGTTACCTCCGAAAGCCATAGCGAGACTAATGGTGAGGGATTGAAGTATGAGTGTGTAATTTGATATTAGTTTATTTTTCTGCAAATTAGATATCAGATTGCTCAAGTTGTTTATGATTACCTCTGAAAGCCATAGTGAGACTAATGGTGAGGGGTCAGAATATGAGTTGATGTAATTTGATTTTAGCTTTACCTTGCTTACAATTCTTGGATTTCTTTGAGCACAATTTCTTTTGTATTTAGACAGCAGCAAGGGTAATGGGTTTCATGATCAATAGTTCACTGTTTGTTTGACTAGTATAGTGGCACATTTTCATTTTCTTTTAGGAATTAATTTTGTCATTGCATGTTTTAAAACCTTTTTGAAGTTTGAAGTTTGGAAAATCATTATAAAGGACATCATTGCCTTGAACATTTATCCATACTTGTCTTTTAGAATTTCCATCTCACATTTAAAAACCCCCAAGATAAAAAAAAAAACCAAAAACGACAAAAAGTAAGAAATAGGTTATCTTGCACATATAGTGCGCCACACTTCGTCAGCTTACGAATCCCGGATTGAAAAATTAATGTAGCAATTTAGGACACACTAAATTGACCAAAAATTTTGGCGCCGTTGCCGGGGAAGTGTAACTAGGTAGCCAATTTCTTAAAAAAAAAAAAACACAAAATCATAAAAGAAGGGAAAACTTGATAACTTCTTGAAGTATGCTCTCCTCTTGCACCTAGTGTGATCCGGAGGATCAGAAAAGAGAGTTATTGGTTTAGTAATTTCTTAAGTATGCTCTCTTCTTGCACCTAGTGTGACCTGGAAGATCAGAAAGAGAATTATTAGCCCAACTTAAAAAAATAAAAATGACATGCATAGAGCAAGAGATTCTAGGGGAAGGTTTATAGCTAAAGCCAAGAGTTCGATTTTCACAACTCCATCTTCTTCAAGGCATAGACAAGATTCACCACCATCTACCCCTAGCCTTAAGATTCTTGGAATCCAAGGAGTAGCTGAATTAGAGGATTCTCCTACACCATCTACCAAATCTCATTTAGAAGAAGACCCTTTCTTTACTTCTACAGGAGAGTATATTGTAATTAAAGAAGTAGAATCACCTGAAGAAGAAAAGGAAGAAAATCCCTCTCATCCTCCCTTGATAGAAGAACCAGAGGACTTTGAGGACTCTGAAGAAACTATCATGACAGAGGAAGTAGTAGATGGATTCGGAAGTAGAGGTAGAGGTAGAGGAGGAGGAAATAATGGAGGCAACAATGGTGGAGGTGGAGGTAATAATGGAAGAAATAGGGAAGGAGACAACTCGTTTGGATTCCCTATAGTTGATGAGGAAAATCATACAACGATGAAAAACATCTCACCATCTGTCCTCCCCAACTTTTATGGATTGCGAAGTGAGGATCCTGAAACATTTCTGTTTGAGTTTGAAGTCGTGTGCCGAACCTATGACTACATGGAAGACTCTCAAAAACTCAAACTGTTTCCTTCAACATTGAAGGGAGCCGCTTTGAAATGGTTCATGGGATTAGTCACCCAATCTATTAGGACTTGGAATGATATGAAACAAATTTTTTTGGATAGATACCTGGACTATTGCATGCCCACCAATCACAAGGATGAGGTATTCAAAATGGTGCAAAAAGAAGATGAAAATTTGGAGGATTTACTTGAAAGATTTCAATACAACTTAAAAAGAGCAAAGATGAGCAACTTAGATGAGGAAACTTTGAAAGCCCTTTTATTAAAAGCCATCAGAGATGAATGGATAGATATTTTAAACATGATGGGGAAAGGAGACATTTCTCAACTTCCACTTCGTGACATAACATAACTATGTGTCCATCTCTCAAGGGGAAAATCTAAAACGGGAAAAGGGCCTAGAGATCCTTCTCTTATTAGGGCAAAAAAATATGCAACTGGATCAGTAAGTAGGGCAGAGATTGGCAATATGCTTGATGAATTCAAAACTGATATCTTAGGGAGCCTTAGTGAAGAACTAGACACCCTTAAAATTCAAAACAAGCAGAAAGCAGAAACCGATGCTCTAGCCATCTTTTGTCCGAAATGTAGGAAGAAACATGCTTTAAGGGAATGTCCCTTGGATGCAAAAGTTGTAGAAACATGTATGATTTGCTCAAAGAATCATGAGACCAAGGATTGTCCTTCAATTCCTGGACTCAAAGCTGTCTTTCAAGAAGATCCAAATTCAGTAGAATCTCTCTGTTTTGTTGCAAGAAGACCTTGGCAAGGGCAACAAACTCAAGGGTTTAACAACCCTATGAATTTTCAACCCCCACCAAATTGGAATCCTTGGCAACAACCTTGGCCCCAACCTCAAAATTCATATCAATCATGGGTACAAGGTATGCAAAATCCTTATGGGAGATTTGTTCAATTTTATCAATATCCTCCATCTTTTCAAAATCAACAAGCTCCACAACTTCCAAACCCAAATCTACAACTTTCATTGCCATTTCCACAACAACAACCTTCTCAACAATATCCAAATCCTCAACTCATGCTTCCATTCCAACAAAAGACAAATCAACTTCCAGCTCAGCCATTGCCAAATCCTAACAATAAAAATCCTCAGAATACTTACATGATAGAAGGACAACAATTTCCTACCTATATGATTGTTTCTCTCAATGATGTACAACTCAGGTCTGGTAGAGTTTTAGAAAAACCTTCTATAGATGTCCAAGAGCAAGATACCTCTAAGGAGGACTCTCTTAAAGTCAATAAGGGTTCTGAGGAAGCATCTCTTCAAAACTCAAACATTAAAAAAGAGAAAGAAAAGTTAACCCCCACAACTCCTATAGTTGAGCAACCTGCATCTTCATCCACACCTCCTTTCCCCGAAAGATTACAAATTGATAAAGGGGTGGAAAAACAAATCTTGTTGCCTAACTATGATTTTCTAGATGAATTAAAGAATGTTTGTATCAAGATTCCCTTTCTACAAGCCATTAGAGAGATTCCTATTCTAGCAAAAACAATAAAGGAGTTGAGTCTCAAAAGACCAGGAAGGAAACTAAGAGATACAAGAAGAATCCACCTGGTAGGAAAAATTGCAGATATCATGATGGGAAAATTACCATGCAGAATTATGTAGATCCAGGTAGTTCAATTGTCAAGACACATATAAATGGGATATAAATTCCAAACACATTGATTGACTTAGGGGTTGCTATCAACATTATGAGTAGACAGACTATGGAACAACTAAAACTTCCTAATCTTCTTTTTACACCTACTTTACTGCAACTTGCAGATCGATCAATTATCAAACCAGATGGTGTATTAGAAGATATTTCAGTCTCCTTAGATTCTTGGGAATATCCAATAGATTTTATGATTTTGACTCCCAAGAGTAATCTAGGAGTGCACCCACTTATCTTAGGAAGACCTTGGCTAGCCACAGCTGATGCTTTCATTAGTTGTAGATCTAGGGATATGTACATTTCTAATGGTAATTCGACAAAGAAATTCAATTTGTATCCTCTAGCAAAAGCAATCACAGAAGTAGGAGACAATGAATGGGTCGATGATGAGGACACTATACAACCCGTCTTTACCATTTCTGAAATCAGTGAGGATAGTCAAATTCTGAACACATTAGAAAATTTTGAGACATCTTCAGAATATGACCCCACACAATTTCAGTTGGAATCTGACATAGAATATTTATCATTAAGACAAATGTCTCTTTACTCTATGGAAGAGTTCGGTAGTTCTACTATTGAGATTTTTCCAGGAAAAACATTAAATATCAACAAAAATTTGGAAAAGTCACAACAGGAGGAACTAACCAAAATCTTGCAAAAACATTCTACTGCATTTGCATGGGAGTATACTGACATGAAAGGTATTGATCCTAAGACTTGCATCCATCATATCTATATTGAGGAAAACAGTAGACCAATCAGACAACCTCAAAGAAGGATGAATCCAAAACTTAGGGAGATAGTGAAAGAAGAGCTCCAAAAACTACTCAATGTAAACTTCATTTATCCAATTTCAGATAGCCGATGGGTTTCTCCTTTAGTTATAGTACCTAAAAAGAATGGTAAATGGAGGGTATGCATTGATTACAGGGAATTGAACAAAGCAACTTTGAAGGATCACTTTCCTTTGCCCTTTATTGATCAGGTATTAGATACATTAGCAAGCAAAAAGTACTTTTCATTTTTGGATGGTTTTAGTGGCTATAATCAAATTCAGGTAGCACCTGAAGATCAAGATAAGACCACATTTACCTGTCCATGGGGGACTTTTGCCTATCGAGTGCTTCCTTTTGGGTTATGTAATGCACCCACAACATTCCAAAGAGCAGTACTAGGAATTTTTTTTGATCTAATCCATGATTGTGTAGAGGTTTATATGGATGATTTTACAGTTTATGGTAATTCATTTGAAGAGGCATTAGAAAATTTGGAAAAATTCCTTATAAGATGTAAAGAAACAAGCCTTTCATTAAGCCATGAAAAATGCTTTATGATGTTTACTGAAGGTATTGTTTTGGGGCATCATATTTCAAGAGATGGGATTAAGGTTGATAGATCAAAAGTTGAAGTCATCTCCAAGTTGCCTATTCCAAATTTTCAAAGAGATGTTAGAAGTTTTCTAGGATTTACTGGTTACTATAGAAGATTTATAGAAAACTTCACTAAAATAGCATCTCCACTCTTCAAATTGCTTACAAAAGACTGTGAATTCAAATGGGATCATGATTGTCAATCAGCCTTTGAAACTTTGAAAACAAGAATATCTGAAGCACCTATTTTGAGAGGACCAAATTGGAAACTCCCTTTCCATATTTCTACGGATGCTTCAGATACAGCTCTGGGAGCTGTGTTGGGTCAAAAAGATTTAGTTCCTTATGCCATTTATTATACCAGTAAAAATTTGACTCCCACAGAGTTGAACTATACTGTGACTGAAAAAGAGTTTTTAGCTGTTGTTCATGCAATCAATAAGTTTAGACATTATATAATAGGCTATGAAACTTTTATTCATACTGACCATTCTGCAATTAGATATTTAATGAACAAACCTGTTACTAATGGCAGAGTGACAAGATGGCTCTTACTTTTGCAAGAATTCAATATTACTGTGTTGGATAGACCAGGAAAACAAAATACAGTAGCTGATTTCTTGTCTAGGATTCAGAATACTAAAGAATATTCTCCTGTAGAGGATAAGTTTCCTGATGAATACTTGTTTGTAGTAACTATTAAAACTCCTTGGTATGCAGATATTTCTAACTATTTGGTTACAGGGAAACCGCCTTCACATTTATTTCCAAATGAGAAACGAAAAATTATTCAGGAGAGTTCAAAATATTTATGGATTTCTAACGAATTGTTTAAAACAGGGCCAGATCTTGTGATCAGAAGATGTGTCAGGGAAGATGAAATGCCTGATATTCTTAAGGCATGTCATGATGAACCATGCGGCGGACACTTTGCAGACAAAAGGACGGCCTATAAAATCCTTTCTTTAGGATATTATTGGCCTTCCCTCTTCAAAGATGCAAAACAACATGTCAAAAGGTGTGACAGCTGCCAAAGAGTAGGGAAACCTACCCTTTCAAATGAAATGCCATTGCAAACACAGGTACTCATTGAACCCTTTGAAAAATGGGCTTTAGATTTCATTGGACCTATTAATCCACCATCTAAGCAAAAGAAGTATATATTGATTTGTACTGATTATGTTACTAAATGGGTAGAAGCCAAAGCATTAGTATCTGCTACTGAAAATTCAGTTGTTCATTTTCTTTATGAGGATATTTTTACTCGCTTTGGTGTTCCAAAAGAAATTGTGACAGATCAGGGAAGCCAATTCACATCCAACTTGGTGGAGAAGTTGATGGAAGAATACAAAATCAAGCACAGAAGATCTACTCCTTACCATCTGCAAGCAAATGGTCAAGTGGAGTCTACAAACAAAGTTCTTGAAAGTATCATCACCAAAACTGTTCATCTACATAGAAGAGATTGGGCAGAAAGGCTTCCTAAAGCCTTGTGGGCCTACAGAACTACATGGAGAAATACAACAAGACATTCTCCCTATGAACTTGTTTATGGGAAAGAAGTCCTGCTCCCCATTGAGTTCCAAGTCAAAACCTTCAAGATGGCAGTTCAGTTGGGGATGGATCTATCAGAAGCCCAAAAGCATAGAATGGAGCAGTTGAATGAGCTAGATGAAATCAGACAAGAGGCAATTCTAAGAACTGATCTAGTTCAATATCAAAGAGCTAAATGGCATGACAAATACATCAAAGAGAAGAAGTTTCAAGAAGGAGATTGGGCATTATTATTTGATTCCAAGTTTAAATATTTTAAAGGAAAATTTCAGACTCATTGGCTTGGGCCATATGAGATTGACAAGATCTTTAGCAATGGAGCGGTAAGAATCAAAACCATTGATGAATCTCAAACTCCTCTTATTGTAAATGGCCACAGATTAAAGATCTATCATAAGCCACTCTCAAAAGAGGAATTTGTCAAAATGTTTCAAGATAATTTTGCAATAAGGCTGGTGAAGAAAAATCCTTCTTCTCCACCAAAATTTCAGCCTCTTTGTTCCCTCTCTTCGGGCCAAATATTAAAATATATATATATATATATTGTATAAGCCTGAAAACCAATCACTAATTGGCAGTTTTATACAGAAAATGTAGGGTGAAAATCAGGAACACCTGACACCCTATATTTTCCAAAAAATTCCCTCTCTCTCTCATTCCACAAGTTTTATGACAACCCACTCCATTTCATTCCACTTCATTCCACTCCACTTCATTTCATTTCACTCCATTTCATCTATTTCATTTCATTTCACCAATAAAATTTTCTTTCATGACCATTTTCATTCAGTCAGTTATCATCTATCCATCTCCATTCACCTAAATAATTGTTGTGTCAGTTTCCGCAGCTGACACCAGTTTCCGCAGCCAGAAGCAGTTTCTGCAGCCACCACTCTGTTTTTCAAAAATTTACAGTCAGATGTTAGTTCAACAATCATGAAATCAAATGCAGGTATGAGGACATATTATGAAGACATGAGGCATTCAAAAGCATCAACGAGGAGCAACTGATTGAAGACTAATGAAAAATGGAAAGAATTCCAAGGTATGAGTAGAAATTTATTTCAAATGGCATTCAAGCACATTTTTACATAGTTATAAACCATAGCTCCATTATATGCAATGATTGCGTTGATAACCCCATAACCATTCCACGATCTCTATACGATTCCCCCACAATCCTTGCATTCATTTTTAAACGGCCTCATAATCAAACCTCCGGTCTTCACTCATGTTCGGCTATACTTTGATACTCCACCTGTAATTATGGAACGTAGTTGATTTGACTACGGCTTCTCTCAGCCGCACAAAATCCGTAGCCGTTGCATAAACGTGCTTGCATCTACTCTGCAGCCACCCAATTTTAAATACTGTCGGATGCACTTTACTCCCCCTACTGTTCTATTGACCTCACGGCTGCATTTCCACCGTGCTCACATAAGCCTTCACCCCATTTTGTTCTCTGTTCCGCTTCATTCCGTGTACCTATTCTCTGATATCCGCTTACAGTCACTGGTCTCCTTCATAAACCCTGTTCATTTCCGCTAATTCAGCCGTCTTACCTCCGCTAAACCCTCCTCATGCAGACGAGTTTTAAAAAAAAAAAGGAAGGATGGGTCGGTTGTTGAGGACAAAACCAGAGGGACCCAAATTTATGGAAGGATACCCGCAAGTCAAAGACATATTGAAAAAGGAAAAATGGCTTCGATTTATTCAAAAGTTTAAAGGCTACAATAAGGAGGTAACAAAAGCTTTTGCGAGGTATTTCAATGGTCTGGAGGTAGAAATTGGGGACCTCAAATTTACAGTGACTGAGGCATCCATAGCAGCTGCTACAGAACTCCCTCAAGAAGGTGAACGCTGGTTCAAGAACAAGAGAATTGGCGAGGAAGCCTGGAGAGTGATCCTACATAACCCAGGTATGGATGTCACCATTTTCAAAAAGGGAATTCCTGTCCATGCTTTAAAAGAAGAGTGGGCCAGTTTACTGTTGGTTATTCAAAATTTTATCACCTGTGAGGGACGTTTTGGATCAATGTACATGTATCATACCCGAATGTTGATGAATTTCCTAGACAACCAGACCCTCAATCTGCCATACTTTTTACTAAACAGTTTGAAAAATATGTCTGTAACCGTCCAAAAGCATCTGGGGAACGTAGAACCACATTTGTATCACCATGGTCTCGTGAAAATCTTGATAGAAAAACAATTAAAAGAGAAAAAGGACACCTGGGAGCAGTTTTTAATTAGAAATTTATTTGAAGAACCCCAAGAAACCCCTGAAGGCAGTACATCAAAAAGAAGTAGAAGAAAGAGAACAGGTGATAAAACTCAAAGCACTCCTACTAACACAGTTTAAAGAACTAGTAGAGAAGAAAGACTGTCTAAAAGGAGGAAGGAAAAGACTGAGGGTAAAAAGCCAACAAAATCAAAAGAGAAAAGAAGCATTGAGGCTGTGCATCAAACCCCTTCCTCAGAAGAAAACCATCAAGTATTGTCTGAGAGACTAGTTCACCTTCAGGAACAGTCAGCTATGGCCAAAAAGAAAGGAAAAGAAAAACAGAAGGAAAAATACAGTAGTCCACAGCATGTAAGAAGAAGCACCAGGCTTAAAGGAAAGTGGAGGAAAGCACAAACAAAAGGACCCCATTTTATTGATTTGGGAGAAGGAACACCTGAACAAACTCCAGCTGGCCATAGTCCACCTCATTCTCAACCAAACGTTGAAACTAGTCCTCAAGATGTTGACATGAGTCCTTTTCGGCCAGATTTTGAAGTCAATTCTCCTCCACAACATTTTGGGGACAGCCCAAGGAAAACGACACCCGAGATAGATCCAAAGCAGCAAGAGGTGTATGATTACATAGAATCCTTAGAAAGAACAGCCACGGGTCCCAGCACTTCATCCACTCAGCCTCACACAACACAAGAAGCTCTAGTCCAATCGTTGAAACAAGAAGTCTTTGAGTTAGAGGTTTTAAATAGACATATTAAAAATGAAAATGAAGCATTAAAGGAGCAAAACAGATTGGACAAGATCATTCATGACAACAGTATGCTACATCTGGGACTGTGGCACAAAAAGAACAGGAAATTGAAGAAGAAATGCAAGAAGATAAGTAGAGCACTCATTAATCTCAAATTCAGATGCCTGATGAAGAAGCCCAGGATGTTAGCGGCACCAAGAAAGAGGAGAAGAGGACTGGATGTACTAGCAGAGGTATCAGGGCATATGAATTGAAGGAGGATGATCAAAATTTTGGTTGCATAGGGGACATGCAACACCTTCACAGTGGGGGTATGTTGAGTCCCAAACTTGCATATTTCCTATACACCTTTCTAGACTTTTTCCATTTACCTGGACCTCCTAAGTCATCAACATCATTGCATATTAATCATAAAATAGCATTTAAAGTGGTTTTTAACTATGTTTTGTGTCTGTTGTTTGAATTAGATTTTTGCTCATTGAGCTGCGGAATCTTGTCACTTTCCGCAGCTGCTTCAACTTTCCGCAGCCATTTTGTTAAAGTCTATATTGTAGGTGTCTTCAGGCAAATCAAGCCACATGGGCAAGTTGGAAATGACATGGATATGGACCGAGTCCTATTGGCTCAGTCGAATTCACCAAAGAAGGTCGTGGTCAAAGATAGTCAAGCGGTGGTCAACCTAAGAGTCCTACGGTGACAGAACTCCGTTTTTCACCACGTGAAGAGTTGCGTGGCCATTCCTAAATCTCAGGGGACATATCAACACCTGTGAACTGCTCCATAAGCCGAATCCAATGGCCACCCTCCATAGATTTAATCTTCACGACAACCATAATGCTAGATTTCTGGACGTGGTTGTTCACGTGTCTTTTATCAGCGCAGATTGTAGAAAAGTAGTTATGTCATCCTCTGTTATAAATAATGCGTTCTCATACGCATAGTAGCTAGCTTCTGTAATGTAATTTTGCTGAAAAGAAAGCCCACTGTGCCGTGACATTATTTCCTTGTTATGACTGCATTTTGAATACATGAGAAGACTCTGTTCATAAGCATAATTCGTGGTTGATAGCTATTGCCCGAGGATTGTGCAGAGGGCCCCTGCACACGCCGAGGTTTTGTTTATTGTTGTATAGTTTCATGATTTATTTCCTTACGTTCATTATGCCATAGTTATTCACGTGTATATATTACATCTCTTATGGTATTAACGTTTTATTTCTGTCCATAATTTTTCATGCTTTATACTTCTGTTAACTGATCAGTGTTTTTGTTCCAGATTACAATAGGCAGCCCGGGCATTTGCACATAGTTTTACAATGATTAATGACATGGAATCAGTCTTGTCCTTCTGCTGATTTATTTTTCTTAGTTTTTTAATTCTAGCACTGTTTTATTTATTTCAGTTTTGTACATTTGCTTTATTAGTTAGATTAGATATTAAATTACTCATGTCATTATCAGTTACCTCCGAAAACCATAGCGAGACTAATGGTGAGGGATTGAAGTATGAGTGTGTAGTTTGATATTAGTTTATTTTTCTGCAAGTTAGATATTAAATTGTTCATGTCATTATCAGTTACCTCCGAAAGCCATAGCGAGACTAATGGTGAGGGATTGAAGTATGAGTGTGTAATTTGATATTAGTTTATTTTTCTGCAAATTAGATATTAGATTACTCAAGTTGTTTATGATTACCTCCGAAAGCCATAGTGAGACTAATGGTGAGGGGTCAGAATATGAGTTGATGTAATTTGATTTTAGCTTTACTTTGCTTGCAATTTTTGGATTTCTTTGAGCACAGTTTCTTTTGTATTTAGACAGCAGCAAGGGTAATGGGTTTCATGATCAATAGTTCACTGTTTGTTTGACTAGTATAGTGGCACATTTTCATTTTTTTTTAGGAATTAATTTTGTTATTGCATGTTTTAAAACCCTCTTGAAGTTTGAAGTTTGGGAAATCATTATAAAGGACATCATTGCCTTGAACATTTATATCCATACTTGTCTTTTAGAATTTCCATCTCACATTAGGAAACTAACCAAGATAAAAACCCCCAAGATAAATAAAAAACCCAAAAACGACAAAAAGTAAGAGATAGGTTATCTTGCACATATAGTGCACCACACTTCGTCAGCTTATGAATCCCGAATTGACAAATTAATGTAGCAATTTAGGACACACTAAATTGACCAAACAACAGGTAAAAGTTCTAACACTAGTTCAAGTTCTAGTACTTCTGCATCTTCTTCAAACATAAATAATCTAGATGCAGATAAAAGAGTTGAATTATTTCACATAAGGGTAACTTCTAAGCACACAAAAATAGACACTTTGTTTGACAGTGGATCAAAGGAAAATTTAATATCTGAAGAATTAGTTAAGAAATTGCGTTTGGAGACACATAATCATCCAAGACTATACCCATTAGGTTGGCTAAAAGAAAAGACTCAGATTAATGTCACAAAGTAGTGTTGTTTAAAATTTTCCATCACAACTAATTACATTGATGAAGTGGATTTAGATGTGATTCCATTAGACATATGTGGAGTAGTGCTAGGAAGTCCTTATCTCTATGATCGTGATGTTATGTTTCATAGGAAAGAGCATAAATATCACCTTAAGAAAGATGGAATTGAATACATTGTCCAGGCACATAAAATCAAAACACACTTGGATTTAGTTACTACTAATCAGATGTAGAGACTAATAAGTTCAAGTAAGAAATATGTACTCATGGTTGTAAAATAACAACATAAGGATCAACATGATGCTTTTTTAGGTTGTGAATCTTAGTTTAAAGATAGTTTGGTTAAAGTGGTAGATTCTTTTCAAAGTCTATTTAAAGAACAAAAGCATTTTTCTCCTAAACAGGAAATACAACATGAGATAAAATTGATGTCTAATTCCCCTCTTCCTAATTTCTGAATGTATCACATGTCAGTCATAGAGAACGAAGAAATAAAGAAACAAATGCAAGAGCTGGTTGAAAAAGGTTGCATTCGACCCAATTCATTTCCATGTGGTTCACCCATAATTTTGGTTCCTAATAAAGACGAGACATGGAGAATGTGTGTCGACTTTAGGGCCTTAAAAAAAATCACAATCAAGAACAAGTATCATCTTCCCAAGATAGATGATTTACTTGAACAGTTCAAAATGTTGTCTATTTCACTAAGTTGGATTTGCGTAGTGGGTATCATCAAATTCGCATTGCAAAAAATGACATTTGGAAAAATGCATTTAAAACTAGGCAGGGGCTATTTGAATGGTTAGTGATGATTTTTGGTTTGTGTAATGCTCAAACAACTTTCATGTGGGTTAGGAATGATGTATTTCGTCCGTACATTGACAAGTTTATCATAATCTTCTTAGATGATATCCTGTTTTTTAGTTCCAGTATGGAAGAGCATGTTAGGCATGGTAAACAGGTCTTTGAAGTGTTGCAAAGGGAAAAATTGTACCTTAAACTGTCCAAATGTGAGCTTGGGAAAACTTCATTATTTATATTGGTTACATAGTTGGAGGTGGTCATTTGAAAATAGATCCAGCTAAAATCGATGTGATTGTTAAGTGTCCAAGACCACAAAATGTGACTGAAGTTAGGAGTTTCTTAGGTGCAGTTCAATATTGGAGAAAATTCATTTCTCAGTTTTCTTTGATTGCATCACCGTTACATGCTTTAACAAGTTCTAAAGTTTCCTATAAGTGGGGAGGGAAACAACAAAAATATTTTGATACACTTAAGCAGAAAATTGTCACAACACCAATCTTAGCGTTACCAGATCTTCAACAAGCATTCAAAATCGAAACAGATGCTAGTGGTTATGCAATGGGTGCAGTCTTACTTAAAAAATGGAAACTTATTTGTTTTCATTTAGAAACTTTTTCTAAGGCAGTTTCAAATTATCCGACATATGATAAAGAACTATTTGCTTTGGTTGAAAGTGTTAAGAAATGGAAACAATACTTAATGGGTAAGGAAACAATGATTCATGCAGATCATCAACCACTTCAGTACCTTCAGTATCAAACTAAGTTGCAACAATCTCACCATTACAGATGGATGGGATTTCTTCAGTAACTTCACTTAGTAATTAAGTAAAAGAAAAGTGTAACAAACAAAGTAGCTAATATGTTGTCTATACCATCTTTGAATGCTTCAGTGGTGCTGTAGAATAGTTCTTTAAAACTTGAAAGTTATTTAGAACAATATAGTACATATACTGATTTAAAAGATATTTATGAATCACTAACTCATTGTACTCAGGTGGAATAAGTCAATTTTCATGTTCATGACAGGTTGTTATATCATCTGGGTAAGTTGCACATACCACAGACAGAAAGGGCACATGTTATTCGGGAAGCACATTCTTCTCGCATTTCAGGAAATTTTGGCGTATGCAAGACAATGACGCAAATTCAAAGGTATTGCTACTGGCCTCACATGTATGAAACAATTATTAAGTACATTAAAGGATGTGTTATGTGTTCGACAAGAAAACCAAGCAATCGGAAGATTGAATTGTATATGCCACTTCCAGTTCCTTCATGACCATGGGACAACATTTCCATGGATTTTGTTGAAGGACTTCCTATGTCCAGGAGAGGGCATGGTTACATGTATGTTGTGGTTGATCGTTTCAGCAAGATGCGCATTCTTGTTCCATGAAAAAAGCAAGTGACTGCTGAACAGACTACAGAGATGTTCTTTCAACAGGTATGGGTTCATTTTGGGTTACCTACTTCCATCATTTCCAACTGAGACACTCGCTTTGTAGGAGAGTTTTGGTTCACTTTGTGGGGACTCATGGACACAAAAATGAAGAAGATCACAACTTTTCATCCACAGACTGACAGGTAGACAGAACTGGTAAACAGGATAGTGATACATATACTTCGAGGTTAGTGCAGCAAACATCCTAATTTGTGGGATGAATCTTTGCCTTATGTGCAACATGCTTACAATTGAGCCTTACATTCTTCGACTAAGCGATCACCGTTTGAAACATGTTTTGGGTATCTACCAAATTCATCAATGGATTTCATGTTTGGTGAAGAAGATAAAGTGGATGGAAACGAAGATACAAATAATTGCAGTTAAGTTCATTCAATAGATACAAAAAATACATGAAGCAGTGCAGGATCAGTTAGAGAAGAGTCAGGCCAAATACAAAATGCGCCACGACAAGCAACGAGTGGATAATCATTTTCAGGTCGGTGATCAGGTATGGTTGTATATCAGTAAAGACAGGTTGAAAGGTGAAGGTAATAAACTGAAACCCATCAGGTATGGTCCTTCCAATATTGTGGAAAAGATTAGAAATAATGCATTCCGGCTAGATTTACATCCTTACATGCGTATTTATTCAGTTTTAAATGTAGAAATATGAAGTTCTATGAACCTCCGATGATCATCAATTCAGAGGAAGATACACAGATTCCTACCATTGATGATTTGGCACCTAAGTATATGAATGAGTTGTAGGAAGATACCAACTTGGATAGGAAAGTTCACACTTCAAGGTGTGGAGATGTTGAATATCTTCGAATGGGACTCAAGGGCATGAATCTGAGCAAGGAGAGGTGGATGGAGATCAGAAGAGTGAGGGAGATGTACCCTCACCTGATATCTCCTTAAATCAAAATTTTGTTGGTCCAAAAGCTTTCAAGTGGAGAGGATTGATCCAGGAGGATCTTGCATCAGTTCAGATCGACAGTATCGTCTTCAGTTCTCCAATGTTCCAGATGAAAGAGTCTTCAATTGGTTCGAATTTGGTGCATGGTATAAGTGATTTCATGGTGTGGAAAATTGTATGTAAAAAGGTCTATTAAATCTTAAGTGGTAAACCTATGCTCAGTTGGTGTATGACTTATGGTGTTTAAGACCTAGCACTAACCTAAGTCATTAATCCTAAGCTAATATCTAGCACAAACATGAAATGTTACAAAACTATGGTGTTAAACTATGAAAAGTTTTTAAACTATGTTAATAAAACCCAAGTGATAAACCTTGCAGACTATGTTATAAAATATGTAATAAAACCATATATTAAACACAGTCTAACTACGTCAGAGATTGCAATCAACATGTGAATGTAGTCGAATGTTAACACCTGACCCCCGGAAGACCGAAGCAGTTAACCACAGAGCAGAACAGACCGCCAGGCTTGAAGACAGTTGTCACATGTGGAGTCAGTGCACAGTTATACCGTCAGCTCGAAGCTGCCGGAACTAACCGCCTAGGTGGCAGCCAGTGGTTAGACCGCCCACTGGTCACATGCCAAACTGATCACCGCTCTGCCGTTTAGCCAGACTATCAGGGTCTATTCTTATAATATGGTTTGAATTTGGGTTTTGTATTAAATATGCACTATGTTATTTTAGTCAACCATGTCACCTAATTTCAAGGTGTTACACTTCTATATGAATGAGAACATTCAAGCCTTTAATTCCAAAAACCATATGCTATGTTTGGCCCAAAGGGTTCGACCTAAACCTGGCCTGTAATTATAAAATCACCATTGGTCATGATGGAGGAGTTTGAAGGCTTGTATTCAGATTTCTGTAAGAGAGAGGTAGTTTTTCTTTTAGGTGTATCTTGGTCGTTCGGAGGTGGAATTAGGCATCGAGATAGGCATTGGAAAACTAGGAGAGAGAGATTTCTGTTGACAAAGAGCAGAGGTGCCTGCGAGCATGTTCAATATGGTGAATTTCTATGTAAAGACTTCCTTGGATCAATCCTTAATAAAACTGGTGCCCATCTTGAAAGTGGACCCGAAGATGTAGTTCACCAGGGATGAACTCTGTAATCAATGTTTGTTGTCTTCTATCTCTGTTCTTTGTTGCAAATTCATGTTTAATTATGCTTCTTAAGTTATGGATTAAGTTGTAAAATCAATTTCTTTCCTTCAGTCTTCCACACTAAGTGATCAAGGTAACAATCAATTCATCATTGGGAAATATTCAGTTCTACTTCAGTATTATTTCAGATCACCAGCCATGGAGAGAGGTTTCCAAGTGTAGGGTGGATTCATGTCAAGCCTAAGCAGGTGGCTGGGAAAGTGAGGTCACCCGCATCTATGTGTACAACATCCTTAGTAGTGATGCGATTTGAGTGAGGGGACCATGCTTTGATAGATAGGGAGGATAGGGGCCAGTCCTCACATTGCTCATGCTCTTCAACTCTCTTATTAGCTAAGAAGACTTCCAAGGATTGTTGAGAAATATAGGTCAACTAGATTATGTGATTTCTCTTACTTTGATAACTGCTTGTGATGCATTTTTACTTAAATTAATTAGCTTCTTCTTTCTGTTCATTATATTTAGTTTTCTTATCATCAAACAAATACAAAATCATAAAGAACAATGAGACACGAGGATATAATATGTAGGTGATTTGCTAGGGCCAAAAGCTCTCCTATTGAGAGGAAAACCCACAAGAATTATTCTCTCTTATAGAATCTTCAAATGATGAATTCCAAGACTTAAAACCCTTGACAAATACCCCTCAAGGACCAAGTTAACCTTTCTCCTTGATGAGATTTATTTCCTGCAACTTCGACCCCAATATTTTATTTTGCAACTTCGACTCACTAATTTCTCATTAGAGGAAATTTTAGCCTAAAAGTGTATATGAAATATTCACGTAATTTCCATGTCACAATATGTAAACCAATCAAAATCCTTTAAATTTAAAAAGAGGTACATGTAAACATTTTGGAGGGAAAAGAAGAAAAAATATTATTTTTTAATTGTATTGTTGGCTTATCTCCTTATAGGTTTACTCAAATTTAAAGTGTAGACACTCGTTGGATGCAGAATTAAATTTTGCATTCAACAAGTAGCCATTATGCATACTTTTGAGAAGACCTATATTGATAAAAATTCAAGATACCTTAAAGAAGTTTGTTGAACACACTTTTTTAATGTATCTTGATTTTTAATCAATGTGGGCCTTTTCAAAGTATGAATAATGGGTACTCGTTGGATGAAAAATTTAATTCTACATCCAACAAGTGTCTACAATTTAAATTTGAGTATACCTATAAGGAGATAAGCCAAAAATACAATTAAAAAAATAGTTTTTTTTCTTTTCCCTCCAAAATTCATAACTCTTATTTTATTATTTTAACTATTTTTTTTATTATTTTTCCTTAGGAGGCCACTTTTAGGATGAAATTTCCTCTAATGTCTACAACTTCAAACTAGCAGTTTCTTTTGCAACTTCAACCCTACAGTTTCTTATGAAACTTGGACTTTACCAACAACTTTCTAGCACTTCAACTTACCCAACAACTTTATAGCACTTTGACTTTCCCAATAACTTTCCAACACTTCGATTTTCCCAACAACTTTCCAACACTTTGACTTTCCCAACAAATATCTAGCACTTCTACTTTCCCAAGAAGTTTCCAACATTTTGACTTGCCCATCAACTTTTTAGCACTTCGATTTTTTGAGCAACTTTAGAAACCCTAGCACAAGAAAGAGAATGAGAAACCCAAAAACTTCGATCTTGATTTTCTTCTTCTTTTTCATCCTTTTCCAACTTCCTTGAGGAGATCGAACTTTCTTTTTGTGTGTCCAAATGAAGTCGAGTTCCTTATTATTTATAGGCTTTCTAGGGGTATGAATATATTGCTTCCTTAAGGTTGACTTGATCTTTCATATAGGCCGACTTGCTTGAGGCACCATGACAAGGTCTTGGAGGGTATTTGAATCTAATTTGACTCAAATATTTTTTTCTTTACAATATGTAATATGCCCAAAATGGTCTATCATACATGACAATGAATCTTATGACTTGTTGACTCAAAGATAAGCCCTAGAAGCACTCAATGGGTGCTTGACCTAAAAATAAATTTCCTTGAGCATGAAACCCATGCCTCAAGAATGAAAATAATAAAGTTAATTTTCTCTTTACAATAAATACATAAAATCATGATTACATATTTCAACACTCCCTCTTAACTATAGAGGTATTCATAATCCATACAAGGTACTTGGACATTCTCAAACTGAAGAACTCTCAAAAGAAGAGTTGGATTGGTAAGCCATCTCAGAAGCTATCGTATCAGCTTATACCAGAGCATCTTATCATACCAACCAACATTTTCACATAGAAAGGCCTTGACTAACAACTCTATCTTTCCACGAGATCAAAGCACAATACTGGTAAGACCAATGACTGACAAATACCATCATCATTATCTCTTAAGGCACATACCCCACCCAGGTGCTCACAGGGTATGTACTTTTAGGACAATTACTATCTTGGAATAACACATCCTTAAGGAATTTCCTCTTCTACTACTCTTATCTTGGATTCCCTACCTCATCCTCAAAGAGGAAAACCCACAAGAATTCTTCTCTTCTTATATAATCTTTAAATGATGAATTCCAAGATCTAAGACCCTTAACAAAGACCCCTGTGTTAGTGTGTTTGGCACACGAATGTACCAAATCACACTTGCTTAAGAGGGGTATTTTTTCCCTCTTACGTTATTGTTCACAGACATAAAATAGGTGGAGTCTAGCAAATTAGTGGAACATGCTAAAACATAAACATACTAGATAGAGAAATAACATGCATATTCAAACATAAAAGCTAAACTAAAACTAAAACAAATAAAACAAAAGCTCTAAATAGAGTCAAACAACTTCAATAATCCAAACGATGGCGCTTACGTCCCCTCTTATTGAGTGCTGGTATGAAATGATGATGAAACTTTAACCCACTTGCTAAGGGGCCCTTGGAACTATGGAGCTCCAAGTCCCGATGCAAGGATGTATTTACTTTCGAGCTGCCTTGGCTCAAAGTATCCCTCTCTCTACTATGGTGGATTGGAGTTGTTGGATGGCCAACAACTGAGTCTCCTCTATCTCTGCTCCAGATCACACACTGTTGGTATTGCTTGAGGCAATTCTGGCCAACATAACAATGTGTTCCCATATTGTTCATCTCTTGGTGGCCTTTTATAGGAGAATTCAAATCCTCCTTCCCTCTCTTGGTACATTGTGGATGGTGACCCAAGAGAGGAGGGAGATTCCATTGTGTGCCCCCTTGAGGTCCTAAGGATGCTTGGGCGGCTGTCCTTAGGCAGCCTCAAGTGTGGGATCAATGCCCTGGAGTGTGTCTTGTGGTCTTAGAAAGTGAATTTCGCCACTCTTAGGACTGTGCGTCTTTTTGAGGAAAAGCCACGCAAAGGCACACTTATCGAAGAATTATGCGTGCTAAGGCACATTTAACTGGTTCCTTCTGTGCACAATTTGATTTTTCCTTTTAGACCTTAGATATTTTTAAATACGTTAGATTCTCTAATGTCTCTCAGCCCTATAAATCCTTCTTCCTGACATTAAATAATGTCATATTTTCTTTTCCTATTTTCCAGTGATAATAGTTGCCCCCTAATGTGTTTCTATGTACTGTGTGGAGATAGAGAGAGACCTACATATAGCTCAGAGTTGGAGATACCCTGCATCGGGTCGAACAACGACCATGTCCTGTGGGATCCCTTCAAGTAATGGTACAATACAATATATACAAATTTTCTACGAGGCAGGCATGTCCCATGCTCGTGATGCTGGTGTAAATCTGTTTGGCCAGGATACGGTGCTGTGCATCTCACTAAGTATGGTAGTGTCCTGGCAGTTGATGACAGCATTGGCAGCCTGGGGGCGTTTTTATTTATTATAGGTGAAGTACAATTTTATTTTAGTAAATTGGTAGGCATATAAATGTGCATTGTATGCATAGGCGCTGACAGGGACCTTCCCGTGTAAGCGTTGCTGAAGAGACGCTTATAAAGGCACGGGTCTTCGACGAATTTGATCAAAGTGCAATGGTTGTAAGGTACGATACCATCTTGACATGAAAGCTTGTGTTGTAGTCGAATGTCAGGAGGATCGATGACATCTGTGGGAAATGATGTCTCCCACAGTGCCACTAGAGGATGCCCTTTTTGTGGAGACGGGTGATCCAAGGTACAACTTTCTTTTTGGAAAAGAGGTGTTGATGTCGACAAAAAGGAAGCCTCAATCGAATGAGGGGATCACTGATACGAAGGATCAAGATCTTGGATGTGATGGGTTTAACATAGGAATGATGACGAGGGGTGACTAAATACTGATGATGGGGATTCATTGGCCCAAGGTCGAAGTCTAAAAAGCAGCTTGGCAGGAGTCATAACTATTTCTGATGGGGAAATCCCTAGAGTTGGTAGGACTCCCAGGGTGGGTATAAACTGGTTATGAATGTCATGGTGGCTTTTGTGTAAGGGTGTGAAACTTCCGACCAAGGGTGACTAGGGACTGATGCCATGGGAGAAAAAAATAATGGGTGGGTGGGGGACATAGTGCGCCGTTTGCGGTCTTTGTACACTTACCAAAAGAATAAAATAATGGGGTTTGGTTTGTACAAAACACAGAGATGGGTGCCCAAAAACTTGAAAGTGTTTGCTCACTGATGATGTGAGGAAGGTGTTTTGCTGAGGGTGGGGGCCTCATTGGTTGGTATCATGTGTGAGGTTGATGAAGCAGATGAAAAAATGCCACAAATGGGTTATGCTGATGGAGGTATGGTAGGCCAAATGCGAGGCGCGATAGTGCTCTTTCAATCTGCTTGCACAACCTGGTCGTCGGGAAAGGGGTTTTATTTTGGTATGGTAAAACTTGACCTGATGCATGGAGAGTGAATGGTCATGAGGTGCTTCCTAGACTACAATGGTATGGCCATGGTATCGCTATTGTTGTGATATATGGTCTACTTTGGGTGAAGAGCACCATGTAGGGGAAACTCTACCGACCAACGAAGATGCTTATCATGTGCAAGGTGAGGTGATGATAAACATGGTCGGGTGTCTGGAACCTATGGATGATTTTTGATGGAGAAATGATGTTAGGATATGCAGAGTTTTTCTGGGACTCTATCATGTTGGGGGTAGAATGATACCTGCTCTAAAACTTTCATTGGATGAAGCTGCAGATGGTTTGCATACTACCTGCAAAAACAAATACCCCAAGTGAAAGCATCTTCTTTATTCAAATATTATTTGAAAGACGTGCTTAAAAAAGAAGATGAGAGAGGGCATACCTGTCGGCGCTGATTTTTTTTTTTTGGGTGCAAATGTGTGGCATTGCCCTTGGGTGTTATGGAGCGCTGATCACAGTGCTTCTTTCGGTTCGGTGATTGGGCCTTCTGAACTCTCGTTATGGTCCTCCAAAGTTTCTGAAAAGGGCGACATATAGGCAAATATGGCTCAATTCAGTTCATTTGTGTCCGTTGAGTGTTGAGAGGTCAGAGGCTTTTGTGGAGCAGTTCTTGCCGTTGCAGTCAGCATGAGCACCTAGGATTAGTGATTTTTTAGCCAGGTAAGCTACATGACGTCCTGCAATTTATTTTTTTCAGTGCACTGGTTCCGGGGTCCATACAAGATGGGTTTGTACAGATTGTAGGTCAAATTTTACCTTGACCACTCGGGCGATCAAGGTACAAGCGCACATCTTGCGCGCGAAAACTGGGTTTTGCATGCATTGAGCGCGCCTGTCCTAGCTTTAGGCACGTCTTTGGCGTGTTTTTGAGAAAGACAGACGCGCCCTGATAGGATATTCCAACACATAGGAAATAGTTAAGAATAACTTAGTCTAGTGTAGAGCTAGGTAAAGTGTGTTTCTTTATCATGTACATTTGTGACTTATAATTTGACGGTCATGATTTGTAGTGATCCGACGGTTATCTCTCTCCTCGGTATTAACGACACTTGATCCATGGCTTAACACTCGATTGGTCCATGATATCTATTTAAAGAGTATGGAGGGTCATTTTTCCAGTAACTGTTTATGAGGGAAACATATGTAACTTTTCTTTTTATATTAATAAATTTCCTGAAGTGGCCATGTTGGCTCAGGCCGTGGACTGTTTCCCTCTTCGAGGGTTTTAACCACATGATTATACTGGTGTATTGATTTGTGATCTGTTTGTGAGCGATGACCTTTGGTTCTTGATCTAAGGAACTTACCCTGTAAATTCCTACATGGTATCAGGGCTATTTTGAGGGCCGCATCCGTCGTTGATCAAAATCCGAAGCCAGTTTGACTGCATGCGAATATCGTTTTGTAGATCTATTATTTGTGAACATTTTTGGGCTTGGAGAACTGCTTTTTTGTGTCCGGAGCATCTGTTACAGTGAGGAACGCCTTTTTTTCATGCGAAAAGGTTTCCGGCTGCCCAAATTATGACAATTTAGATCTGGAGGTATAAAGCATCTGTTTTGCAGTTATATTTGTGAATAGTTTTGCTTAATTCAATTCCCTCTATTTATTTTCGGTTTTTAGGTTTTATTTATTTGCCAGATATATACCATCTTCTCTATGTATGCTCTTTGCTCTGCGCTGTGTGCGATCTCGGCAAATTAGAAACAGGAAAAGAGATTTTTTTTTTGCTACATATGTTCTTTCCTCGCGTCTTTGTGCGATCTCGAGAAATTAGAAATAACGAAAAAATTGATAGTTGCTGGTAAGGCTAACTGAAAATCTAACATTCTATCGTAAGCCTTGCTTTTCGTTTTTTTTTTGCTCGGTTTTTGTGTTTTTTTGTGTAGGAAAAGGCACGCACACAGAAGAGCAAAAAAAAAAAAAAAAAAAAAAAAAACTTCCTCCTTTCAAACAATAACAAAATCCTTTTAATATCTCACTTTGTGAGGAGTTAGTTTATGAGAATAGAGGTCTTGGGTTCAAATCTCTTTATCAAGCTTATTTTTGTAAAATTTTTTTATTAAAGGGGCGGGATTTTTTTTTTTAAAGTTGAACTTCATCACCAAATTTCAAACCGTTACCTATAACTATTCGGCATCTTCAACTCGTTTTTTCAAAACGACATAACTTCTTCATCTAGAAGCCATTTTTCGAGCCGTTTTTTTTTAATCAGCCTAATTTTTCGAGATCTTTTCATTGCAGTTGTTAATTTTAGCTTTTCTCAGCTTCAGTTTAAAAAAAAGGGAAAGTGCATGCCCGATTATTCTTAACAACACTAATTATTTCCAATGGCTACCTCACATGGTAGATATAGTTAGAAGTAAAGGGCTTTACAGAATAGCCACATGGCTAGAAACTAAACCTTATGATGATGATAAAGTCGCTAAATGGGAAAATAAGCAAGATCAAGCACGAGGGTTGATAGGAATGCCCATTGCTCAAGATCTTCGATTTCATATTCTTGACATTGACACCCCTCATGAAGCCCTGGACAAGCTAAATACTGTCTTTGGCATTCAAAATCAAATCAGGGCCCATCAGCTTAAAAATGAGTTTCTTACTTTGGACCCCAATAATTTCTCCTCTATTGAGAATTTTTTGTCCAAATTCAAGACCCTTAGAATTCTTTTAGAAGGTTGCAAGGTAAAAATGGAAGATGGTAGCCTCATTTATTGCATTCTTGCTAAGCTTGGCCCTGCATACTCTGTATTTTTTTCTGCCTTCCATTCCACTAGAGAAGCCATAATTTCTTCAGGAACCACCTACAAGAATCCCTCTTTTGATTCCTTTTGCAATTCCTTGATAAGAGAACAAGAAAAACTCCTAACCTTGGTCTTATCACTTATGGAAACACTTATAAGAAAGCCTTAGCAGCCCAACAACAATCATATCAAAAGAATCCCAAGAAGCAGTATCCTAAAAAGTATGGTCCAAAACCAAACAAGGGTCCTAAGCAATTTCAGCCACAAACTGAAAAAGAAACTCACCAAAAATGATAAGGCATATAAAAACAGAGGGAAGAAGACAGATAGACATTGCGACTTTTGCAATCGTGATGGCCATATAGAGTCCAAATGTTTTAAGAAGATGGAAGCCTTAGAAGAAGCAATGGAGAAGCACAACATCAATTTGGAGCACTCTTCACCTTCATCTTTAGGAATGGCACTTTCTGCTTGTGGTTTTCAAGCATCAAGATTTGGTTATGCATTAAATGTATCTTCCTCTTCTCATTCTCATGAGTGGCTCGTTGATTCTAGAGCTTCTTATCACATGGCCAAAAATAAAGCCATGTTTTCTTCTTTAAATGATTGTAACACCAAACATATTTATGTTGGTGATGATAGATCTCTTAGTGTTGTAGGATCTGGAACCATTCATCTCGATAATGGTCAGTTTAATGATGTACTGTGTGTTCCTACCTTGTCATGCAACCTTATCTCTGTTTATCATATAACTCATTCAGGTGAACGGAAAATAGTAGATTTCTCACCTCATGATGTTGTAATCAAGGACCTCAAAGATCCTAAACATATTTTAGCTACTGGCATTGCTGATGATTCCACGAGGTTTTATAAGTTTGAAAACTTTGGGTTATCATTTCTTCCCTCCGTTTTTGTTGCTCGTAATGATGATGTGAGAAAACTTTGGCATGAGCAATTTGGTCACTTAAACTATCGCTCTCTTAAAACTCAATGTGAGGAAAATATGGTGATGGGCCTTCCTATGGTATCTTGTCGAGATGGTGTTTGCTCCGGATTTGTACTCGGAAAACATCATCGAGATAGTTTTGAAAAACGTTCCTCTTAGCACGCTTCAACCCCTTTGCAGCTTGTGCACAACGATTTATGTGGTCCACTTCCTATTGTTTCTTTATTTGTTTGCAAGTACTTCTTAACTTCCATTGATGATTTTTCTAGATGCACTGGGGTATACTTCTTAAAACTCAAGAGTGAAGTTTTTAACATGTTCTTGGCCTTTAAGGCCTTTGTTGAGAAATAATCTGGACATAAAATTCTTAAGTTAAGATCAGACAATGGAGGAGAAAATGTTAACAACAAAGTTATCAACTTCTGCACTGAGCATGGCATTCAATTGCAACATACCGTTCCATATACTCCACAACAAAATGGCGTAGCTGAAAGGAAGAATCACACCTTAAAAGAAATGGCTAATTGCATGCTTCAATCTAAAGGACTTGGTCTCAATTTTTGGGCAAAAGCCATTAACTGTGAAAATTACATAGTACATTGCACTCTTACTAAGGTTTTAAAGAATACAACTCCAGAAGAAGCTTAGAGCTCAATCAGACTAGATGTAAGTCACTTTCATGTTTTTGGAAGTGATGCTTGGGCCCATATTCCAGATGCGAAACATAAAGCCTTAGAACTAAGAGTGAAAAATGCATTTTTGTTGGATATTCTGAAGATGTCAAAGGATATAGACTTCTTCAACAAAAATCCAAAAATATAATCATTAGAAGAGAAGTAAAATTTGATGAAAATATATTGGCCTATGAGCCTAGTTCGGCAGGTGTGCCACCTTTGGCATGTGAGCCTGATTCGACATATGTGCCACATCTCTCTCTCTCTTCTATTTTTAATAGCATTACTTCTAGTTCAGATGATGACATCGAGGATGACAATCCCCCTCCACCTCTTGAAATTGTTCCTTTTACTCCACCGCTTCCAAGATGGGTTCGCTCTACTCGGGATGCAGCAGGTTCTCTTGCAGGTGACCCTGCCGATCAACGATGTACACGTTCTCAGTTTGAAAGAGCCTCTTCCTTATTGGCTCAAATTCCAGAAAATCCCGATCCAAAAACCTTTGAAGAAGCCTTCGGTCATCCAGATTGGGATGAAGCTATGGATGAAGAATATCGTTCCTTATTGGCAAATGATACTTGGGATCTTGTTCCTCTTCTAAAAGTAAGAAAACTTGTCAGATGCATATGGGTTTACAAAACAAAGTTTGGACCAGATGGAAAAGTGGATAGAAATAAAGCTCATCTTGTTGCTAAAGGTTTTTCACAAGTTGAAGGCATTGACTATACTGAAACCTTCTCCCCTGTTGCCAAAATGAATTCTATCTGCCTTGTTCTTTCCCTTGCTGCCTCCTTTAAATGGGAAGTCCATCAGATGGATGTTAAATCCGCCTTCTTACATGGAGATTTACATGAAGAAATCTACATGGAACAACCCCCTGGCTTTATCTAAAATGACTCTAGTCTTATTTTTCACCTTAGGATCTCTATGGTCTCAAACAAGCTCCTCGGCCTTGTTATGACAAAATGGATAGATTTCTATTAGATAATGGCTTTTCTAGGTGTTGTTCTGACAACACTGTCTATACCAAGAAAGTGGGTAAGTCCTTCACCATCCTTGTTCTTTATGTTGATGATCTTATCTTTACTGGTAGTGATCCAAACCATATAAACCATGTGAAGTCTAGCCTCAAAAAGAAGTTTGAAATGACAGACTTAGACACTTGCATTATTTCATTGGTCTTCAAGTCTTGCCTGTGATCTTCTACACCACTTTCACATGGAAGACTGTAAGCCCAACCCCTTCTCCCTTTCAGTCTAGAGTCAAGATTTCAGTCACTTGTACTAATCCTGAAGTTGATGCTACCTTATACCGTCAACTTGTTGGTAAAATTCTGTATCTAACCCATACCCGTCCTGACCTTTCCTTTGGTGTTGGTCTTGTTGCTCGGTTTATGCACCAACCCCATGAAATTCACTGGAAAGCAGATAAAAGAATACTTCGATATATTCGAGGTATAGTTTAGTTCGGGATTCATTACAGTGTAGGAGCATCTCCATTGTTTATTGGTTTCACTGATTTTGATTGGGCTAGTGACCCTGATGATCGAAAGTCTACTGCACGATATGTATTCACTCTTTTTTCATGACCTATTACTTGGTCTTGTAAGAAACAAAGTGCCATCTCTCTTTCTTCAGCAGAAGCAGAGTATCATGGTGCAGTTGAAGCCAGCAAGGAAGCCATATGGCTTCGTCAGATCCTGTCTGAATTTGGTCTCCATCAGCAGCATCCAACTACACTTTGGTGTGATAATCAGAGTGCCATTCAGCTATGTAAAGATCTAGTTCAGCATAAGCGTATGAAACACATTGAACTCCACACACATTTCATTAGAAAACTCATTCATGATCATGTTCTTGAAGTGCAGTATTGTCCAACCAATGATCAAGTAGTCGATATATTTACAAAGGCGCTCACAGAAGCAAAGTTTACCAAACTTCGATCCATGCTTGGAGTTAAGGAAAGTTGTCATTAAGGGGGGATAGGCTCTAATGCCTCCTTCCTTCTCCTATTGTGTCACTTTTGTAAATCCTTCAATCCTATCCCAATTTGTTCTTAAGGGGGATGTTAGGATATTTCGACACATAGGAAATAGGCTCCTTTTGTGTCACCTTTGTAAATCCTTCAATCCTATCCCAAGTTGTTCTTAAGGGGGATGTTATGATATTCCGACACATAGGAAATAGTTAAGAATAACTTAGTCTAGTGTAGAGTTAGGTAAAGTGTGTTTCTTTACCATGTACATTTGTAACTTATAATCCGATGATCACGATTTGTAGTGATCCGACGGTTATCTCTCACCTCGGTATTAACGGCACTTCGTTTATTGACACTTACCAATTAGTCAGTGTATTTAAAGAGCATTGAGGGTCATTGTCGTAATCATTGTGAGAAAGTATGTAGCACTCTTTTATATTAAATAAATTTTTAGTGGGCAATGTTGGCTGCCGGAGTCGTAGACTATTTCCCTCTTTGAGGGTTTTAACCACATGATTATACTGGTGTACTGATTTGTGATCTGTTTGTGAGCAGTGACCTTTGGTTCTTGATCTAAGGAACTTACGCTGTAAATTCCTACAACCCTCCTCCTGCATATTCGAGGAATAGGCGCGCAGAGAGTCGAAGCTGTTTTTGTTAAATTTTTTGGAAATTTTGTTTGTTTTTGGTATTTTTAGTGTAGTTGATGTGCTCCTGTTTTGATGACAGGATATTGTGGAGGGAGAGGGATTGGCCCGATCTATGTGCTGCCTTAGTTGCTGATGATCACATGCACCAACAGTTTGCGTGACGGGGTCTCCTCAAATTTATGGAGAATGACCTTCTTAGATCGTAGGATCAACTTTTGCGCTACCTGATTTGATGTTGGAACAGGCAGCGCAAGGTGATGGTGCTACGTGGGTGCGACCTTACTATCCGTCCTGAGACAGATATCTATTTTGTGACCAGGTTGCGGCCTCAGGGTGAGGTGCTTCGGTATCCACTTCCCTCTGGGAGGGTGGATCTTGAGGCATTTTCAGCACGTCACTGTGGCAGGGCACCCCTTACAGAGGGGTGTATAGCTATTGCGACAGTGACAGACTTGGACGAGCGGTGTGCTCTAGTGGCCATTGTGCGACTGGCGGGGTCTTCTGCTCCTCATCGAGCATCCGGTCCACAGATTGGTGTCTTGCACCGGCTAAGGGCTGGGCACTTCTTTGACTTTGCCTGTTTATGTTACGACAAGATGCTGGCACAACTTTACAAGGTCTGGGATGGATCGAAGTTGTTCACTTATGCCAACATTCTATGCAGCATCATGTATGAGTGGGTGGTGCTGCTGAGACCTGCGGTGGCAGTGCTTGCTGGGGGGCCACAGGAGCCTCGTATGAGGAGGTGGGGTCTCGTGATGCCTTGAGGAGGTGGGGGTAGAGTGGGGCATTACTGGAACGCCAATATAGAGTCTTGGTTTGAGGCCAACCCTTAGATGTTCCTGCCATTCCCTTATGCAAGGATGGATTTTCGGGGAGATCCAGACATGGGTCTTCTTGCTGTATTTATGTTTTCTGCATTTACTTGAGTATTTATGTTTATATGTGTATTATGATGACATTGACATAGTTTTGGTTACTCTTGCAGATGTTGGCTCGGTTGGTCGTCTTGTGGCTCGGTTGGTTTGGCACCAGCTGATTCGGTAACCTCTAGGAGCTCGCGGGGGGCAGGGAGGAGCTCCTGCACAGCCTTTGGGTGGAGTACCAGGTGGTGAGGCTAGCCCCTCGAGGGAGGGTAGCAGCTTGGCTGCTATCGAGACTGCTGCTGAGCGAGCTCGTGCTGATGTGGCCAAGGCTCGTGTTGCTGAGCTGACCGAGAAGGTGGCATCTTTAGAGGATGCCTGGGGTCGAGTGGACCGCTTGACCCAGGGGATGCATACTCGAGGCTTTGTGGATGACCTCGAGGATGTATGGCTGGAGACCTTGATGGCCCAGGAGAGGGGCTATCGGTCGGTTTTACATCGGGTGGCGATCTCTGTGTTGATGGCAACTCCAGTGCTGGTACCAGGAGTGACAGTGGGTCCAGGTGCCCCACTTGGGGGAGCACCACCCTTGGGGGAGGACACTTCCCATATTTTTGTCGACTTATATGTGTATCTTTTGGGCTGACCTATGGGTCAGAGACACTATTTTTTGTACTCAGACGCATACATTTTTTGGGATATATATGTGAGAGATATTTTTTGCAGCTCTACATGGTGTGCCCCCTATTTCTGTTTATGGATTATGTTATGCTAATGTATATCTATTTTTTATATGTATTTTTTTTATGTATGATGGTTTATCTAAGATGCATTCCAGTTTAGAATATTGTTAGCTATGCAACTAGCTGTTTGGTTTTGACTCCTTGGCATATGTGTGAATGTAATGTAGTCAAATTGTCTGCTTAATCTTTTAGCACACAAGTATTTTCTAAACATATGTGGGTTTCTTGTCTCAAATTTTTTGTTTAATTGCGACACTACTAATTGGGAATAAAGGTAGATATGTATATGGCGTATGGTCTGATGGAGGGCATCACACATAAGTCTGATAACGACTTCATATTCTGCCTGATTGTTTGTTGCTAAACCGATACAAACACCATTGGTGCAGAGTGGTGATCGATCAGGGTGATAGATAACCCAGACGGTTGTTGCTAAACTTTGAGACCATCTTGATGCTTCATTAGCAAATCCGAAGTAAGGTTCGGTTGGTAATCGATTGTGACACTCGAGCGAATTTTGTAACAAGTCTTTTGGTCAAAAATTTAAAGTGGTTCGGTTTGTGTACGTTGACTCTAGGGTAGGGCCTTCTTGGCCCTTATAGGTAGAATTTCTTGAGGTAAAGGCTATTGACGGGGTTTATGAGGCATGTTCATCCAGTTCAGTGAAGATGTATGCCCCCTTGAGGAGGCAATGTTTTATGATGTAGGGTCCTTTCCACAAGGTTTCAAACTTTCCTAGCCCTAGGGCTTCTTTTGCGACATTGTAGCGGAGGACTAGCTCTCCCTCGGTGAATGAGCGAGGGTTGATGTGGCGGTCGAATGATGCCTTTACCTGTTTCTTGTGTGCCTCGTTGTGTTTTAGCGACTGTCGTCGACTTTCATCGACGAGCTCTAGTTGTACTAGACGTTGTTCTAGAGGTTGGGTATGATCGAGGAGTTCTATGGAGACATGTAAATTCAGGATTTCTTGGAAATCGATGCAAAATCGTAGGGTACCCTGGTTTTTTACGACAGGAACAGGGTTGCAACTTCGGGATATGGGGGTGGTTTTAGTCCTAGTTCCGATATATGATGATACGAATCGTATATGATGTATCGTGCCATTGGCCTTTGGTGGGGGGAGAATCTTCGTGATGTGATCTTGCATGAGCACAAGGTTGGGTCCCCTGTTAGGATGGTCAATTTCCTGTCGCTAGAAATTGTGCCTGGTGGAGAGGTGCTTGAATGTTTTCATTAGCGGGCATACCTTTGGTTCATGGTTATGGCTAGTGCAAATGGTGTATGGTACCACTGTGACAACTTAGTAGATTGTGTGGGAATCAACACTACTCTTCGTCCCAGATGTGGACGCTTGGAAAGGATCTGTGGTAGAAGACGAGAGCTTCTGCTTCCATTTCCGAGTTTTTGGCATGTGTGTGTCTAGCTCTTTTGGGGAGTGTAGAATCAACGCTGCTCTTGCCGCTCTAAGCTTGGGGAGATGCTCACATTTAATTATATGATGAAAGTGTGAACAAATCTGGCAATAAGTGTGCGCGATTTTCTCTTGGTTAGAGAGAAGTCTCTGTGGGAGAGAAGAGACTGTGCGAATACTATTTGCGAGGTGCTTCAGTTCTTTGCACTAATTGACCCGATGGGCAACTAGGTCACATAGTCTGCATGTTATCCTAGGTTGGACCTGGGTCATGCTTGGTTGGTGTGTCGTTCCAGTTTTACTATCACGCTAATGCGGGTGTGGGGTTGCTGGCCTGGGGGTGATATATTTTCTATACCGATTGAGGAGATCGTCACGTTTCTTTTCTAATGAATGTATCATATCAATTAGAGGACAAACTGTCGGGATATAAGTACAACATTGTTCATGGTGATTTCCATGACATACTAGGAAAAATAGCCTAGATATGGGGTTCCCATCGTGCTCAGTTGGTGGCATGACTATGTAACAGCGGCATAGCGCTTCTAAGTCAAGGCAAGTGGCGACCACATGATTGGGTGTTTTAAATAACACACA
This sequence comes from Pinus albicaulis, assembly GCA_034641835.2. Lineage (NCBI taxonomy): Eukaryota > Viridiplantae > Streptophyta > Pinopsida > Pinales > Pinaceae > Pinus > Pinus albicaulis. The sequence goes on from CM076583.1 coordinate 20,857,432, forward strand.
TGTTGGTCTTCTCTGCAGAGAGTGGTTGGGGGTAACTAAGGGTTCCCTGTTTGGTTGCTTTTCAACTGACAGAAAGAGGATGGATCTACTCATCACATCTTCTTGGGTTGTCGAGCTGTTCATGGATTCCAAATCTGAGCCATCTTCTTAGGAGAGGCAGACTATGGTTGAGCGCAAACTAGCCAGCGCTAAGAAGAATTAGGGGATGTAGTGGCAATTTTCTAAAATGTGGTTGGTGACATATAAAGGACATGTGAATTACGCTGCTCGAAAACCAACATAATAAACGAGTTCAATAGGATACCATATGTGGATGAGCTCCAGGGCTGTGCATTCCTCGATGAAGTGACCATGTTCAGCGCACAATGTGCAGCGTATGATAGGAGGGGGAAATATGAATGAGAGTCTTTCTGGTGACTGTCGTTCCTCTTGTAGGTATAAAATAGCGCGAGGTTCATCTCCAGAAGATTGGGTGGAGGGATCCTCTTGATAGGATTGCTCGATGGCATGTAAGGCGTCCCTATATCGCGGTATCTCTGGGAAATTATGGGTATAGTGCCCATAATTGCTTTAGATAGCGCATGCTTGATTGGTGCGCAATGCTTTTCCTTGGCTTTTGGTGGAAAGTTCCTTTTTACGGGAACTTGGCGCTGCGATGCCTACCGTATAGCTAAGGAGTGGTTTTAATTCGTCCAGCTCTAGGTAGATGTGGGTAGGGTGTCCTACTACGTCACATATGGTGCAATGTGGTGATTCCCGTTGCGTGGTGGGACTCTACACCTTCTTTCCTTTTCTCTCAGTTTTCTTAGTCGTAATCATCAGTTTTGCAATGGGGATTTCCTTTACAGGGATGTTTGCGATAGTCTCCTGAATGACTGGGACAAGTTCAGGATTGATGGGGATTAACCCTGTAGAGGTGATGTGTGCGAATCCCATTGGAGTGGGTGGTGTGGGAATAGGTACCAAACTAGTATTTCAAATGATAAGTTTGGTAGGACCACCGTCGCTATGACTTGCTGTGACACAAAACTAGTTGGGGGGGAGAGAAAAGGAGTCTGGGAGACGCCGTAGGCTAGAGAGGCTTTCATGGATGAGGACTCGGTGTCATCACTTCTTGTCTCTGTGTCTTGACTAGCGTCGGTGCTTGATGTGGACATCATGCACACTGGAGCCCCTGTGACATCGGGTGATGACTCAGGTATAACAGTGAGATCTCCTAAGAATGACGCTAGGATGGACGACGGTTTGAACTAGTCGGGGCCATATTCTTGGTACCGTGTAAGTGCGTCGACAGATGTGTCTACATAGGGTAGAATGACATTGGTATTTTTTAGGGGCCACTTTTCGCTATGTGTCAACTGGTCGACAGTAACGATGCAGTCCTCATGGGGGAACATCATAGTTCGGAGGATGGAGGAGGCGATGGCTGACATGGCATACATATAAATCTGACCAAGGAGTATATTGTAGTCCAATTGGGCGTCCAAGACTTCAATGTCTATAAGGACCGTCTTTCCGGCTAAGCAGATCGGGAAATTTTGGTGGAGACCGACGAGAGTTGAAGGGCGACCATCGTATGCTCTAAGCGTGATGTCTAATGGCTTTAGTTTGAGAGACCCTAACTTTTGCCACACATTCTTTGACATGTTGTGTGTGGATGCACCTTTGTCAATGATACATCAATGAATGGTGATGTTTTGGAATTGACGGGGTCGGTGGCACCTAATGCAGAAAGTAAGGCTTTCCGCTACTTTGGGCATGATTGTAACACCTCCAAAGCTGACATAGTGACGGGAGATTGAGCTAGATCATCCACAATGCTATAGTTATGGGATGCTTTGGAATAGTTTCCTGCCTGCCTAGTTGGTCCCTTAGCCATTTTTGGCAAAGGTTCAATAGGCATCTTTGATATGGTCAAAGGTGTTGTTGGTGCACTGGTACTAGCCCTTGATGTATTGGTGTCTAGTGGGGTGTCATAATTATGATTCCGTTTCTGAAAAAACTTTTCTTCGCCAGTCATGTAGATTTTGTGGCTGTTTTTTTCTGGAATCATCGGGAGTTTGTTGCTGTGTGCTAACTGTCCCATGATGGGGGAAAGGCTCCTGCATGACTTCTATTTGTTGGGAGGATCCCCCTTGTCCATGGTTACTCTGTAGCTTCTTCAGCTCAGGGAGGTCGAGAAAGTGGTGAGTGTAATGGCCGTACTCACCATAGATTGAACAAGAGTGGTTTGTCCGAAGAATTGGCCTCTTGTTCTACCTCTGGGAGTTGCTTGGCTCCTGGTTTTTATTTCGGTTGGAGTTTCCTCCAACCTGAGATCGCGGAGGGCGTTGTTGGTTGTTGCCCCCTGTCCAGGATTTCCTTTAAGCTTGTTTTTTCCTTTTTTCTTAACTGCATTAGGAGGATAATTTGGATTCTCCTGGTTATATGGTTGGCGCGGTTGGTTTTGGGATGGTTGCACAAAGTTCACCTATGCGTGATTCTGCATGGGCAGGTCTTGTGTTGGAGATTAGGCGTATTGTGGTCCCAAGTTTGTAAATGGATGTTGGGGGGGAGATCTTCCATCAGCATGTCTATCTGCGTACTGGGTCCCTTGAGCCAGAGGATAGGGTCCTCCATGTTGATGGTGATACAATGGCACCATACTGGTCAAATTTTGCAGAGGCATGTGATGACTTTGGTAGCCGGGTTGTGGTATGTTCTGTGTAGAATCATACGTGTAACCGGGGTATTGAACACTGCTGCTTAGGTGATTTTGGGTCAATGACCTAATTAAACCGTTTGCAGAGTTTGACGCGCCTGATAATTCTTTGTAAGTTTGTAGGCGTGGGGTGTTCGACAGGATATTGTAAATATACCCTGACTGCGTATAGACCAGCTCAAGCTGTTGGGCCTTACTGATGGTGTCCTCTTCGGATATGGGCTTTTTTTGTGCCACATCCTTTGAAATCTTTACGGTGAGATTTTTTAGGAATAGGTCTAACATTGAGTTTAGCTTTGCACAAACTATGACACCTCCGCCATTCATGGAGATGGTCCGAGATATGGACGGCGGGGGTTTGCCTAAAGTGGGTTAGTAACTCCATTGCAGAATCATGGTGGATAGGTAATTGAAAATAGGTCAGGAATGCAGTAGCGAGGGCGCTAAAGGTTCCATGTGTAGTAGAGGGCTGCTCCACATACCATTTCGCTACCACTCCAGTTAGAGTGCGTTGAAACAGTCTTAGTCGAATGATATCATCAATGATGCTGTTCGACTAACACCATAGGTGGAAAGTCATAACATTATTTCCAGGGTCTTCCACTTGCTTCCCTTCAAATTTTGGAATGTCTGAAGGGAGCTTCGTGGGCATGGGAGGCCATATGGGGTTGTGTGCAATGGGGTCATTTATCAACTTGGTTAAATCTGATAGATTTAACAAAGCTAGAAAAGGTGAATGCGAGGTTGTAGCCATTGCAACTTATGAAAACAAAATATTCTGGTTAGGAATAGGGTTTGTCTGTGGCAGACCCTTCTATGTGTTCACTTGGCTTCTTGAATGGGTGGCACTTCTCTGCCTGCTAGGGGTTGAGAGAGGAGTGGTGTGTGGTGACCTTATGAGGGTGTTCACCGGTGTGGCGTTGGGAGAACGACTAGTGTTCCCAACTAAATATGCCCCAATAAAGGATGAACCAATAAGGGTGGCAGTGTTTAGTCTTTGACGCCTAAATGACGAAAGACCCGGAACCCCTCCCGGTAATGGGGGGAGGTCCAAAAGGCATCTATATTTAGGAGGTCCCATTGGGTCCGTTCTGGCATCGACTAGGTATGGTTTTGGAAATATTTGAGAGGAGAGAGATTATAATCAAAGCAAAAATCCGATCATATACATAAAACAAAGCGAAAATAAAATAATTTTTCCCTTTAAATTAATCCAATGTGATCAGTCAATTAAAAAATATGGGTTTTTGTTGTTTTCGTATGATACTCAAATCCTAGAAGAGCTAATCGTCCTCACATGCTCAAATATAAATGGGCGTTGAGAAGATATCTTGCGAATGATGGCACAACATCTCGAAAGAACTGGTGACGCCCCCAGTCAACCGAAGAAAATCCACCAAGGTAAGGGTAGAGGATCTAGTGCTTGCCTGCACTGTCACCTATAGGGAAAGGATGCCCTAATTTTGGCCACTAAGCATTGCCGTCCCACATGAGTGTTCGAGTCTTGGGCTTCTTGGTAGTTTAACCACTAGTATCAAGTATCAACCGGGTCAGGTAGCCCCAACTGATACTGCACGCATTGAGCCTAAGCTTAATCCCCTCTGAATTGGGTCTTTGCTGCGCTCAAGTTTTCTTTTCCGTGGGCTGATAGGTTGATTTGAAAGTTCCCTAAACAATCAACTTCTATGTTTCAAGATGAAGAATGACCAAGGCAGCTTATTGGATGCCTACCCCCTTGGTCTTAACTTAGACTATAAATTCTTTTGTGGCCCCTGTGGGGATAATTTAGTGAGTTTTGTTAAGTTAGTTTTAAGTGTGTTTACTTTGCTTAGGGTGTGGATGTGTGTGAAAAAAAGGTGAACAAGAACATAGTTTGAACGTGTGGATATGTGATGATCCTTTTCAAAATCTCCTATTTAAACTATGTTCTATTGTTCCTTGCTCAAAAGAAAAACAATCGCGGATATGGGCCGCTTTCAATTTTTCCTAGTTAATCTATATGATCAACTATAGGGAGAGGGTGAGTTGTCAATAGAGAGTCTTCATATGATTTCCTAGGATCACCCGAGGTTGCAAAGGCAACAAATATTACTTGCTCTTCTACCAACAGTTCGATCCAGGTCCCGAAATCCTAGTGCGAAAATTGAACTAAACTAATGACTTTTACACTAGAAAAATGAAAGAGAACTAGCTAAGCAAGCGTGGAATTGGGCCACTTACTTTGGCTAATTAAGTAGGCGCTTTGGTACCTAAATTCACAAAACATAAATTATTTCGGAATGCAATTTAATTTTTCTCCTACTTAAACTATGTGTTAACTTTGTGAAAATCAACTTAAAATAAAACCAACACCTAAAATACTAAAAGCAGCTAGAAGTGGGTTTTAACAAGTTGCGGGGCACCTCAACCAGTGCTGGCAGATGTATTATGGGTTTCCAGTCACTTTTACAAGCAAGAAAAGATGGAAATAGTGGAAAAAATCCCACTTCTAGTTTTCGTGCAGAAAAAGCCGAAACAAGCGCGAAGGCCTCATGTAAGTCACCTCCAAATGCGTGCACTAGGGCACGTCTATCTGTAAGAAAGCTGCACAATTTTCCTGCAAAGAAATTTTTTGGGAGCTCTTCAGCTTAAGCCTGTCACTAGGGATGAACCATGCAGTGAAGGAGAGAAAGGGGGCAATTCCAACCCAACTCCACAGCAAAGATGGAGGTCTCTACAAAAACGCATAACCACATAAACTTGGAAATGAAAGTTAGTGGAGTCGCCAATACCGTGTTAGTGTGTTTGGTGCATGAATGTACCAAATCACACTTGCTTAAGAGGGGTGGAATTTCCCTCTTAAGTTATTGGTCACAGGTAGAAAATAGATGGAGTCAAGCAAGTTAGTGGAATCTGCTAAAACATAAACATACTAGATAGAGAAATAGAATGCATAGTCAAACATAAAAACTAAACTAAAACTAAAACAAATAAAACAAAAGCTCTAAATAGAGTCAAACAACTTCAATAATCCAAACGACGATGCTTATGTCCCCTCTTATTGATTGCTAGTAGGAAATGAGGATGAAACTTTAAGCCACTTGCCATGGGGCCCTTGGAATTATGGAGCTCCAAGTTTTGATGCCAAGATTTTTTTACTTATAAGCTGCCTTGGCGCAAAGTATCCCTCTCTCTACTATGGTGGACTGGAGTTGTTTGATGGCTAACAATTGAGTCCCCTCTATCTCTGCCCCGGATCACACACTGCTGGTATTTCTTGGGGAAATTCTAGCCAGAATAACAATGTGTTCTCATATTGTTCATCTCTTGGTGGCCTTTTATAGGAGAATTCAAATCCTCCTTCCCTCTCTTGGTACATTGTGGATGGTGACCCAAGAGAGGAGGGTGATTCCATTGTGTGCCACATTTATTCTATTGTGTTCTCCCTTGAGGTCCTAAGGAGGCTTGGGCGGCTATCCTTAGGTGGCCTCAAGTGTGGAATCAATGTTCTGGAGTGTGCCCTGTGGTCCCGGAAAGTGACTTCCGCCACTCTCAGGACCGTGTTGTTTTTTGAGGAAAATCCACGCAAAGGTGCGCTTATCGAAGAATTATGCACGCAAAGGCACATTTAACTGGTTCCTTCTGTGCACAATTTGATTTTTCCTTTTATACCTTAGAGATATTTAAACACTTCAGATTCTCTAATGTCTCTCAGCCTTGTAAATCCTTCTGCCTAACATTAAATAATGTCATTTTTTCTTGTCTGATTTTCCAGTGACAATAACCCCTGCAAGACCAATTCAACCTTTCTCCTTGATGAGATTTATTTCCATCAATTTTGACTACAACAACGTCTTCAACAACTTCAACCCCAACAGTTTATTTTCCATCTTTGACCTAGAAGTTTCTTCTACAACTTTGACTCAAAAATGTCTTCTACAACTTCAAACCAACAATTTATTCTGCAACTTTTACTTTCCCAACAACTTTCCAGAACTTTGACTTTCCTGACAACTTTCCAACACTTGGACTTGCCTAATAACTTTCCAACATTTTGACTTTCCCAACAACTTTCCAACACTCCAACTTGCCCAAAAACTTTCGAATACTTTGACTTTCCCAATAAATTTCCAACACTTCGACTTTCTCAAAAACTTTCTAGCACTTTGACTTTCCCGACAACTTTAGAAACCCTAACATAAGAAAGAGAGAGAGAAACCTAAAAACTCCGAGCTTGATTTTCTTCTTATTTTCTGTCCTTTTCCATCTTCTTCCTTGAGGAGATCGAACTTTCCTTTTGTGTGTCCAAATGAGGCTGAGTTCTTTCTTATTTATAGGCTTTTTGAGGATATGAATTGCTTGCTTAAGGCCGACTTGATCTTTCATGTAGGCCGACTTGATTGAGGCACCATCACAAGGTCTTGGATGACCTTTAACTCTAATTTGACTCAAATAATTTTTTCTTTAAATTATGTAATATGCCCAAAAGGGTGTATCATACATGAAAATGACTTGTAGACTCAAAGATAAGCCCTAGAGGCACTCAATGGTTTCTTTACCTAAAAATAAATTTCCTTGAGCATGACACCCATGCCTCAAGAACGAAAATAAAAAATTTATTTTTCTCTTTGCAATAAACACATAAAATCATGATTACATATGTTAATATGAAGACCTGACCTAGTTACATATTTCAACAAGGAGTTGGATTTCCATTTGGTGTGGCAAAAGATTATGGCCTCCCATTGGGTAGAGAGGGATGTTAGTTGCTACATGCGATGGTCTAGGAGTCAACTGACTCAGCATTTACATGTTGGAATGCCATTGAGGATTCACTGAGCTACTAGAATGATGATTCTTGATTCCCTATCAACTATTAAATCAAAGAAGTGGTGGTGTTTTGTTGTGCGTATACCTTCAATCAACGCCTCCATCTCAACTACATTATTGATATTGTAGCTTATGTATCATGTCTAGATTCATAGAATATCCCTTGTGTGATCACAAATGGATCCTATGATTCCAAGTTCCCCAAGGTTGATGTTGGAGGCTCCATCAAAGTTGAGCTTGAAATGGTTGGTAGTTGATAACTTCCAAGTATCAGGGGCATGGACTTTAGTGTTGCATGTAGGAGATTCTTCTTGAATCTTTGGGAGCTTGAGGTTCCACCAAGAAAAAAATTATATTTTATAATCGTGGGCCTTGGAATTATTTCGTGTTCCATTTATTGAGTGCTATGACTTTCTCGAGATGCTTGTGGAAAAGTTGCAAGGTGCTTTCAGGAGGATTCTTCTTATTTTTAAAGGTTCTTTGATTCTTTCTTTCCATAATTCTCGGGCTAGGAGGCTTAGAGAAATGGACCAGAGGTTGTTGAGGATGGGACTGAGAAAAGGGGTTTTGGTCCAATTCTTCATAGTTTGGGATATTTTTCCATCCTCTTAAGCATATCATTGAAATTTGTTCTCAAGCTTGCTCGATAGGTTGTTGGCATAAGTACAGAAGATAAATAAGTGATTTATGGATTTATCGTTTTATGCTAATTTTTTCTTACATAACACCAAGAGGGGCCTTGAAAACCTATTTTATACATATTTTCCAATGTTAGAGTTCTACGTTTGATGAGTAGCCAAGTCACAAAGTGTTAACTTTGGGCTAGGTTATCATGTAACAAAGCTCATTCCAAAAGGGGTTAGAATCAGGGGGTCCTTTCTTGGTTAGGAGGTTATATGTCTCCTTGACTGAGAATCTTCCTGCATTTCTATATCCCCATTGTAACATTCTTGTCCCTTGTTTCTTCCTTATGGATCTTTGATAAAGATATTGCTGAAGGGTAGTATTTTTGGGCTTTGAATCTTCCTCTTCGCATAATATATTCTGAATCCATGTGCAATCTCCATTACTCCCAGTGTTGGTCCAAAAATGATGGACAAGGTTGCAGCTTGTACTTTGGGCTAAGGATTGACTGAGTGGAGTGGAAAGGATGTTTCTTAATCTTGGAATTAGCTTCCATGAGTGATTCCAAAATATGGTTTTTTTCCATTAAAAATTTCCTAAAAGTAGTGTGCCTAAACCAAAGTTTTGTCAAGGATGGCTAGATTCCAGATGAGAGAACTTGGAGGAATAGAGGAGAGGCGAATGAGATCCTTCTTTGGAGTGTCCCTTGCATATTTTATGTTCTAAAAATGGGCCAATGGTTTTGTGTTTTGTTTTATCTATTTCCACCAGACTTTGGCACCTAGAACCTTGTTGGCAACTTCTGGATCACGTAAGCCTAACCCTCCATTTTCTTTTGGGAGGCAGAGTGTTTCCCATTTCACGAGGGGCCATTTATGATTTAAATATTATCCTCCTAAAAAGTATGAGCGCTAGATATTTATGATGATTTTGAGAACCCATTTGGGGGCTTCCAAGAATGAAAACAAATAGATAGGCATGGCCTACACGATATATTTTCGGATGACCAATCGACTTGCTATGCTTAAGGATCTATAGGTCCAACAAATTATCTTGGAGTTAAAATTGTCAATTATTTATCACCAAGAATAGTTCTTTATGGTACAATCATTGCGGGGGGATACGAGGTATTTAGAGGGGAGAGAGGTAGAAGATAATCCAAGGATGCATTTGATGTTCCTCTGGGTGATGGTAGGGGGTTGAAGAATAAAATTTGGGACTTAGCTAGATTGATGGAGGTACCGAAGGCTTAAAAGAAGAGGTATATGATGTCTTTGAGTTACTTGGCTTCATGAATAGAGGGATGGTTCAAGAGGAGGGTGTCATCCATGAATTTTTGGTGAGAAAGGGTGATTCTGCCATGAAGGGTGAGACATTTGATTGAGCATTTTTAAAGAGAAAATTCGATAGCTTGTCCAATCCCTTCTATCATGAGAATGAAAATTAAATTGGAGAGAAGATACCCTTACCTTATGCCTCTAGATTGTTGGAAGGTGTCTATGGGGGAGCCATTGACAAGGATAGAGAAGAAGTTTGTGTAGATGAGGGACAAAATCCACTAAATCTAGTGGGAGGAGAAACTAAAATCCTGAAAGGTACTTTTGATGTAGTCCCAGTTGGGCTTCTCAAATGCCTTAGACATGTCTAACTTTATAAGAATTCCAAGCTTCTTGAGGGTTTTGAGGGAGTGGATGGCCTCATGAGCTAGGATTATTTCGTTTAGGATTTGTCTGCCTTCAACATAGCTAAACTAATTAGGAGAGACGAGGGAAGGAAGAATGGGCTTCAACTGGTTAGCTATGACTTTAGTTATGATTTTTTAAATGAAATTTCAAAGAGCGATGAAAAGATATTTACCTACAGAAGTAGTATTGTCCTCCTTGGGAACTTGGGCTAGGAAGGTGGCATTAAGGGATGGTAGGATGGTTATGTTGCTCCGTGATTCCTCAACAATGGCATGGGTTTCACTGTGAAGGAAGTGCCAACATTTTTTAAAGAATGTGACTATGAATCCATCATCTATAGGGGATTTATCATATTCCATATAATTGAGGGCCTCCGATAATCTATGTTTCTAAGATAGGTCTGATAAGAGTCGTTTTTTGTTACTCAATGACTAATTTTGGGATATTTGTTGTGATTTGGTCTATGGCCTCCCTATGCTATGGTTGGGGTTATTGTAGCCTAATATCAGAGAAGTAGTTTCCAATTCCTTTTCAATGTAATCCTATTTTTCTACTATTTCACCGGATTCAATTTGAATAGAGGAGATGTGATTGACAACCCTATGCTGAATGGTTGATATGTGGAAGAAGGAGGTGTTACATTCTCTCTCCTTGAGACAATTGATCTGAGACTTTGCTTCCAGTAAATTTCTTCATTCTTGTAGCATATTTCCTCTAGTTGTTTGGTGAGGTATTCTTCCTTGCCATTAGTTTCCTCAATGCTACCATTTAGGATGATCTCATGTTGAAGAGTATTCATGGCCTTTTCGAGGGCATGATTTTCTTGGAAGATATTTTTGAATTCCTCCTTGTTCGATTTTTTGAGGAGGATATTGATCTGCATGATCTTATGTTGTAAGGCATACATCTTAGGTCCTATAAATTTGTTCATTCCCTTCCACTATATTTCAACACAACAAGGAAAATACCTTCTAGCGGGGGTTATAACAGAGGGTTTTAGTGTTATAAAATTAGAATAATTTTCAAAAAAATATCCATTAAACCATCCATTTGCGATAGCGGATGTTTTAGCAAAGGTTTTAACAAAACTTTATCACAATTGAAAAAATCTGGGCAATCATAGGTTTTAGCGGATGCTTTTTACGGTGCGCTTCATGGAATAAGAAACACTAGTGTGCTACATATATTAAAGCATTAGGAAACATACATACCTAAAAGCACCATGGAGTTTAATGCAAAGAACATTGATGCGTAATATATACCGCACTGGTGCTATTATATCAAATAACCTTGGGGTATTCTTGTAAGGAATGACACCGGGGCACGCAAAAAATAATTGTTGTACTAATGCAGTTTTTTTAAACTTGTAGCATTCATCATTAGGGGAATTTTGAGGTCTAAAATGGGCCTCCTAAGGAAAATGTACAATCAAAATTCACTTTACGAGAACCAATCACATTTTAGGGGATGACATCATCCCTAATGGTTAAGGTGGCATTGATTGAGTTAAAGGTACTTACTTGTCACATTTTCAATGGTGGATAAAAACTCATGGTTAACCATGGTAGTGCTCTAAGTACTTTTAAAGTCAAAGTAAAGTACTCATAATAAATGTCATTTCACACTTTTTGAATAAAATTCATACATAAAATAATATATTACATTTATTATATTATTTTTATATGGTACATTAATTACATGTTATTATACAATTTAAATAATATAAATTTTAATTATTAACATATTTAATAATTAATAATTTATGAATTTATATTTATATTTTATTTTAAGTTATTTAAGTACAAAGGACAAATGCATTAGTTGTTCAATGATAATGATTTTTTCTTGAAAAACTCATTCTTATTTATAGTCACATCAATACAATTTTTTATTAATTTTATTTTGGTACAACTTTTGAATTGAATTTAACCATGGTTACATGGATTGTGATGTAAAAAGTGAATTGTAAATTCATAAATAGTATTTTATTGATTTAGCTATTATTTTATTATTTCCTTAGAGGCCCATTTTAGACCTCAAAATTCCCCTAATGACATCGTTTTTAAAAACTAACTAGTGAGTTAGTTATACAAAAGTACCAGTGTTTTTTGTTTTCATAATGCACTAGGATGGAAATAATAGTTTGTAGCACCGGACTATTACTTCTATAAAATCAGTCGTGTGTTAAAAATTATAATGCACGAGGGCGTTAATATCAAACAATACCCGTGCTTGAAGAAATAAAATCCCTGGTGCCATTGTTTTCTGAAAAAGCACCGATCATGCAAAAATATGTCGCCACAATGATTTTATATAAAATAACACAGTGGTGCATTTTTATGTTATCGACGCACTGTTTTTTTGAATGAGATTTTCTCTTTTTTGGAAACATTGACATGTGACAATACAATTATAGTAATTTTTAAAATCCATTATTTATCGAAAAAACGAAATAGATATTATAACAATATTCATATAAATCAAAATTTGATTAGTGCATTTGTGTATGATGTTTGGATTAATTTGTTATATTATCATATTTTGCATATCTTCATTATAATATTTAATAATCCATATAATTAATGAGTGGTGTAACATTTCACAACGACATTGGATAACATAATAGAATAAATTAAAATGTATTGTATTGTATATCGATAAGAAGCTCTTTGTCATACAAAATGGGATTGTTATTAGTAACCCCTTGCCTTTCAATTGGGACATTATGTGCATTACATTAAATAAAATGCTCGATTTTCATAGAAAATAATTTCAAAAACTACATTACGTTGCATTAATATCGAAATAGAGCATCATTCTTCATTGGAATTGTTGTCAATACTCAAACTACTTCCATGACTTGGGTTATTTGGAGGAATGTTTTGTTGATTGCATCGATTATTTTCGTCTTCTTGGTCTTGTTCCATATGAAAACATAAAAATAAAGTGTAATGAGTGTATCTATATTGGTGAGAATAATGAAAATTGAAATATATAATATACATCAATATAAATAAAATTGCAATGTACCATAGCAATAAGTGGCTCATAAACTATGTACATGGTTACAATAAAAAGTCTTGTGCCTTGTTGCAACAAGTCTTCTGCTGACGTAGTTCCATAATTTGATTCCTACATGTTTTAAACTCCATTATAAACCATAGATTTAATATAAATGATTTTTTTTTTCTATTAATTATAAACTCAGAGAAGTAAAACAACATAGATAATTACAAATTCCACAATCAATTTTTGATATGGCAACATGTACTCACAACCCTTATCATTGTCAATCAATTCTTCTGATGACTCTTCTTTGTATGTTAGCACCTATTTGAAGACATTTAATGATGGTTGCTGTAAAACAACTTAAAATATACAGAAATGAAACCTTGAGCTGTTATAAGGAAAATTAACAATTACTCACAAACTTTGAAATCAACCATTTTCCTCCTTTTCATATTGTTTTATGCATTGAATGAGTTCCATATTGCTTTATTTTTTGCAAGATAATACTTGAAAATTAATATTTAATGCTGAATTATTTTTTTATATGTACAAAGTCAATCATGATTACATACATTTGAAGCATGTTTTTGTTGAGATGGCTCCTCCTGTTATGCAATTATACCCATTTCTTTGACCATCTTCTTATACACTTTTTTTTGGACATTCCTGTTGGCATGTTTTTCATATCAACATGTTGATCATTTGGGATTTTCATAAGTTTCTCGAAAAAAGTAATAAATTATTTTTACAATGATATACAAAAACTAAATATAACAAAATCAATATTAATAAATGAATGGTTTATACTAATATATACACATAACTCTAGAAAATCATTTTATATAATTAGGAATATTACCATTTGAATGATTCTTTTATTTTGTTATATGATTTTGATATTGCAAGTCTAGCATGTATCATTGACCATTTCTCTAGAAACGCTTCATGTAATTTAGATATAATTTGGTTTTTAAAATCATTGGATTGATTTTTATATTGTAAGTGGAAATTAGGCCTATATGTTCGTTCCACTAGATCCCCCATAGTTTTGTAAAAAAAATTTCCCCTTTCATGAACCTCCAATACCACTCCAGATGAGATAAGGACCAATTCATCGTCATTTACATATTCCATAGTTTTTCTTTTCTTAGAATGACATTGATATTTTCCTTTGTTGTTTTTTCCTATAGAACATTAAACATATATGAATTAATAGATTATTTGAAACATGTTATCTAATATTCTTAAGTATATTATTAATGAAAAAAACAAAAAAAATCATATTGAATAGTATTTTTTCATTCACCTAATTCTTCATTCTATAATTTTTATATCAGGGTTTACGTTTTTCTGGACTTAGATTAGAAATAAAATTATCGACCTTATTCATTTTTTTGGATCTACATGACACTACCAACCAATAAATATAAGTTAAACTTACATATAGTTCAACCATATTAATTTTGTAAAGAATTTACAAAGAATTTTCCTTCTTTGGTTTTTTTGATGTGCTATCATTTTGTCGATCAGTATTTTTGTTACTAGAGAGCTTCTGAGACTTTTTTATAAACATACAAGTTGTACCACTCAATACAAAATCTTTTAAATATATTTTATAAGTAAATCAAATAATTTTCATCCAAAAAAAGCTCTAGTAACCGGTGTGTTTCTCTGCATCAATGCACTGGTGCGTTTATAACATTAAATGTACTAGGCAGTTAATTGTTCAGCACTCTCATGGAAATTAATTTTTAAAAACAATTGTAAATTACGGTGTGATTTGTAAGGTTAAATGCATCGCAATGATTTAACGGGGCTATTTGGAAGAGGTGGCTCGATGCGTTATATTACACTGGGAGCAACGATGGACAAACTGGACATAATCAAAAGTATAATAATGTACCAGTACATTGTATTATTCAAGGAACATCGATACTTTATATTGCATAGGGTGCACCATAGAACATATAGTTATTTTTAAAAGAAAATGAGAGGGCCGACAGGGTTTGGATCTAATTCAATAAGTGATTCCTCTACTTTACATGTCAAACACTAGATATATATAGTAAGTACACAAACCCATTAAATCTAAAATTCCTAAATTTAAAAATCCTAATTGTGAAGTGGTAGGAGAAGTTAAACCCTAAGGTTAAATTTTGCAGGAAGAAGCAAAGGTTTAAGACAAGTATTGATTTTTTTTTCTCAATTTTAATTAAATTTAAATAGGAGCAAAAGATTGTAAAATATTTTACTAGTCAAATCTGTAGTAATTTTTTTATTATACAGGGTTTTTAATTATTATTATTATTATTATTTGTTTATTTATTTATAATTAATTTTTTGTTTTTTTTTGTTTTTTTTTGTTTTTTGTTTTTTTTTTTTTCTGAATTTTGAATAAATATAACATAAATTATAAAATATATTAACAATAAAATTTAAAATTTTTGCTATCCAAGGTTTTGAGTGAATCACCATACCTTTCAACTTTTTATATTTTGGTGGATCCTAAATAAATTTAAGCTCCGTAATGCTCTCAACATGTCTCTCTTGTAAATGATCTATCTTTTAATTAAACCCCAACAAAAATTGCAAAATTTTATATTAGTAAAATAAAAAATAAAAATAAAAATATTTACTATGCAAGTTTTTGAGTGAATCGCCATACCTTTTAGCTTCTCATCTTTTGAATAGTTTTGTTGCTCCAAAGAATTTTGCTGCTCCAAAGTGCTCCTGGTGTCTCTCTTACAAATCACTCCCTTGAAATTTTGGGTAAAATAATGAAATGGTGAGTAACTTTTTACTATTTAAAATACTTTATGAGATTATATTTC
This sequence comes from Pinus albicaulis, assembly GCA_034641835.2. Classification (NCBI taxonomy): domain Eukaryota; kingdom Viridiplantae; phylum Streptophyta; class Pinopsida; order Pinales; family Pinaceae; genus Pinus; species Pinus albicaulis. The sequence goes on from CM076583.1 coordinate 20,873,091, forward strand.
AAAAAATAAATTTCCATTTATTTTTTAATTTAAAAAAAGAAAAAAAATGTGTTTTTTTTTTCAATTTCTTTGCACATCGGTGCATTCGATAATCAAGTGCACCATTGTGTTTATAAAACAAGAACACAAACATTATTGGGGCACCAAATGTTTTCAACGGACCAACATGATACATTTTATTTTTTTAATTTTCGAAATCCATTATTCTTTTAACACAAATGTGTGGTTTCTATTTAAAAGCATTGGTGCTCTAATTGTTATAAGAGCATCAAGTTGGTTGAATTCATTTTTATTTTTTAAAATCCAGAAAGAAGTGTGTAATAGTGCTATTTTTTTAATGCATTGGTATGTCTTTGTATAAGAGCACTAATATGATGATACTTTTTTTTTTTCGAAATGTTGAAAATAGGTGCGGGTATTATTTGAATGTCATAGTGCTTTTATTCTTTTAAATGGGTTGATGTGCTTTGTTATGATAAGTGCACCCGTTGGGTTTAAAAGTTAATTGAAATTTTAATTTCACTTAAAATTTCATATTAATTTCAAATTATCCTTTAGGATGTATTCACATGAATTATAGTAGTTTATAATATACATTTTCTGCTTAAAGTTGTCTTATTCTTGAAATTTTTTTTGAAAGATATATTGAAATTTAGATTGTGGTTATATGGTTGTTGAGATTAATTTTAGATATGCACACAAAAATTTTATTTCTGATTTTTCGCAAATGTAGGGACAAAATATCAATAATATCAAATGGCCAATTCTTCAAATTCTAGTTCATTCCATATTTCTAATCAAAGTCCTTCACGAATTTCTCCTTTTCCATCTCCAATAAGTTTAGATTTTATTTATATTTCGATTATCTAATTAACTTCATTTTTTTAATCCATGTCAATGTGAATAAAAATGTATCCAAATTTGCAGGATCGTGATTCAAAATCAAGTTCAAATGCAGAAAATATTCCTCCATTTCATTAACGTCGGAAGCTCTTATCATGAGCAACATATCATAAAAAATTGGTAGATGAAAATGGATAGCCTCTTCACCCTACCAATTGGAACATGGCATCTTCCAGCTACAATCCTAAATTAATGATGGTAATAATTGTTTGGTATAATGTAATTGCAACAAACCAATTGGATTGATGTGCTTACTAATATCATTGACATTGGGTAACAACCCATCTTGAATGACGAGTAGCATGGAAATATTAGCATGCACATACATTGCACTAGTATATATGATAGTAGGCTCCCCCGCTAATACCCACATTCTCCTTATCCTGTGCATATAATAATGCATTCCAAATTAATGCCCCAAATAAAACTCAAAGTCTTGGCAATTTCAATTATTCATGCAGAAGCTTCTTTTATTTTATGGTTATGAAAACCACAATGCATATAATATGCTCTTCTATGCAAAAACTAAACAAAACCTTATATCCAAGGTTTTTCTTTCATTTAATCTCCACCATGAAGAATTCTTTACATTTAATATATGATTATGAAACCATATGTAGGAACCCACTTAATCCAAAGTCTCCACCTTTAATTCATTTCCAAATGAAAACACTTTTTGAATAGTCTTACCATAAAACCTTTGGATTAATTAACTCTCGACATTGTATTCATAACTCATGCTTTATAAATTAAACCCAATGGTTATAATAATCTGCTTTATCAACTTTAATTCTAAGGCTTATAAACCAATAAACCATAGAATCATTCACTGCCATAACTTCATTTCACACTTTAATAAAACCCAATTATCACATGACTAATACGGCCCCACAGCTTTATGAACATACCTTTCCATCCAACGATGGACGCATCGTCGCACTCAAACTTTGGTGATCCAACAAACATCGCATTACGAAGATGCACAAGGTTTATTTTTCAAAACTCATGCGATATTCGTGGTTTTAGAATACCACTGATACCATGTGTCTACCAAAGACCGATATCGTGTTCCATTCAAGGAATTTTGCTTACCATTTGAAAGCTATGTGATACCACCAGTTTGTTGTCCTCCAAACTGCTCTCTCCTTTCATCGCTTCCTGGTTCCGTTGTGCATAGTTCCTCCACTTCTTTTTGCGTTCACCTTTTGATTTCATTAATTGATCCGCTACATTTTTCTGAAGCTATGACTATGAACTGCACTTCTCTGCATCATCAAATCTTCATTCGATTCATAGCTCTTCTTCATTATCACATAATTCGTCCACCAGTTATTGGTTTGTTAAACTATACCATCACTTCTTGACTTTAAACTTTAGGTGCCAAAAAAGTCCTGCAACAATAAACGATTTCTTCCCTAAAATGTAACTGAACTATTAACCATCCACTTTCAATTCTAAAATTTCATGTATTTTCATGGTTTAATATCACTGTTCTCCTTTATGGTGCTATGATTTCTTCACTTCAAGTTCGGGTCATATCATATGACATTTTCTATCCTCACCAAATTATTGTGAAAACCTTTCGATTTCTTTCAATTAACATCGATTCGCCATCACATAACCAAAGTCTGATGTATTCAAATGCTAATTAAAATTTGAAATTCAATTCCAATTCCTTTCTAGGATTTTTGATGGTTTCAATTGCCATTAAAATCTCCATCCCAATACAACATTCTCTACCACCTGTTAAATGAGAACAATTCAAATTACCCCAATGGTATATTAAGGGCATTATTCAAACCAAATAGCATATTTATTCAGAAACCCAATTGTCGCCTTCATGCTCGTGTATCAAATGCAGTTAAAACCCATCTCTACTGACCAATTCAATTAACTAAATACACAATATTTGTATTTATTTATTTATTTATTATTTTTTATTTATTTATTTATTTTTTTAATATATTTAAGGTTCTATGTTAAAAATAATTTTAAATTATTTCAAAAATTATTGATGATTTATAGTAAATTATACTTAAATATAATTAAATATAAAAATTATTTTAAATTATTTTTAAGAATTATTGATTATTAATATTAAATTATATTCATATATAATTAAATAAAAATAATTTTAAATTATTTATATTTTATTGATTATTAATATTAAATTATATTCAAATAGAATATTTGAGAACTATAAATAAATTTTAATAAAATTTGAAAAAATCTTGTATTCAAGTCAAACTAGCCGTTTTTGCAACGGCTAGATGGAGTTGTCCCTTTCTATTTAAATAGGTTTCTTCATCAGATTTCTCATCTTGTCCTGATGATGAACCACACTGGTTGGTTCGAAACGCGTCGACACAAATTTCTTATATGTGATTTTTTTACGAAAATTTCGACCATGACACATGGATCACGAAGCCAAATTCTAAAATAATATCGATATTAATTAACATCGATTTCTTCCACTAATCTGAACATTATCTCAGACTCCTCTTATGAGAGTTTATCACCCTACTTACTTAATGAAATCAAGGCACTCATAAGAAGAATTAAATCAAATAATACACATCGATTGATAAATTCTTCATATATATGCAAATGTAATAAATTACAAGAGACCTTCTTCTCTCTCTCTCTCAGGCCTAATTTTCTGATAATTGGCCTTTCAATCAAAATGCCCGTAGGCTACAAACTCTATTGTCCAAACTCTTCTAATTCCTTTCTATTGTCTCTTTGCCTTTAAGGCTTGATAATTTATACAAATTAGGATGAACCAATTTAGGTTCAATTCCTTCAATAACTCAACAAAATCCTCAAAATCTGCAAACTCCTAAAATCTAGATTCTATCCCTAAAATCTTGAAACTGAATCTAACTTAGGATTTACAATCAATTCCTAAATATCTCAAATCTAAACTATCTGATTTCCCTCATGTTCTCCAATAATCCGGGAAAATTTACAAAATCCTCACAATATTAATATCTCTCATTTAATTAATTAAAACGCTCAAAATCCCATTAATATTTACATAAAAATCAATATTTTTCTTAAAACATAAGACCCCCTATGTTTAATAAAATACAAGGTATTTTATGAATCTAATGCCCCTGCATCAGACTCCTAAGGTTAAAAATGATCATGATCTCCTGATCATGTGTTTTAAGTCTTTGTCCTCCTGGATCCCACACTTTGTTCTGCAACTTATTATCAATTTCTATTGTTGTTTGATGCTTTTCTCCAGGTCTCCATAGTTTATGCTGCCTTGCTCCACTAGCTGCACTTTCACAATCTGTTATTGTCTTCCTTTTTCTATTGTTTCTTCTTTTCTTTCTTGCTAATGTCTTCCTCTAAGACACTTTCATCATTATTCTTCTTATAAATTCAATCTCTTTGTCCAATAATTCTTCTGATTGTTGAACTCTTTCTCTTGCTTTAGCATGCTGAGCTCTGACTCTTAATTGCTGAGCCCTTGCTGCCACCCTATCATCCTTACCCTCTTGTTTTCTAAAACTGAAAACTTCTTCTAAATTGTCACTTAAGACAATTTCTCTGCCTCCTTCCTTCAGCAATTCATTGGACTCATACATATTATACCCTCTTCTTCCATCTTCATCTTCTTACATCTGCAATTCCCAATTCTGAAATTGAGATTTTTCTTGCTACACTGAATTTTGATTATTCAGCATTATTTCTAGCAACTCAACTTCTTCATTCCATGGATTAAATATGTCCACACAATTTTCTTTCTCTTTCTTCATTCGAGTGCCCAATTATGTCAAATGTTCTCCAGTACCTGCAATAACACCTACATTCATAAAACAATTATTAAAACAAAAATCATAAGGCTTCAGTGCCTTTCTTTCTATGACATTTCGGTATTTCAAAATTTCTCCTCTAATTCTTGAATCAGTCTTGGTGATTCTCTCCTTTCCCAAAAAATTCTCTGGAAAATTCTAAAATTTGTCAACAAGTCTTTCATTCACACCATCTACTTCCATGATGTCTTTAAATTCCTTTGTGGTCTTCTTTGCCTTCCTACAAATCTCCCTGTCATACTCTAAATTTTCTAGAAAATATTCTAACAATGCAATTTCTCTCTGGAATTCCTTAAGAACTTCATCATCACTTACAGTCCCTGCATTCATACACAAATTTTCAGTTTGAAAATTACAAGTTTCAACAGACTCAGTTGTTGCTCCACACATCAGTGCTTTAGACTGAATCTCATCTTCTTCATTCACAAGAATTTCTTCCTGTTTTGTAATAGCTTCAACCATAAATGCATCGTTGTTGTCCTCATTCAAGAGACATTCCCCATCATTGCTTCCTGCTTCAGAGTATTTATCTTCTGAAAGATACTTTCTCATACTTGTGACAGCTTCACAAGATTGCACATCCTTCTCTGCAAAACTTGTAATCACATTAAAATAATTAGATTCAAAATCATATGGTTTTACATCATCCAGCTGATCTGGATTTGCCCAATAGCTCAGGAAATCATCAATAATTTCCTCTTTAGCAAGACAAAATTCTTACTGTCTTAAATCTTCACCATGGTTCATAAGATCTTTTACAGATCTCCATTCTTCATCTGTACCCATGGCTTCACTCTGTTCTGCTTCACAAACAAAAACTTCATTTTTTAACTCAACTGCTCTGAGTTCTGCACATCCCAACTGTACATTCATCCTTTGTTCAAGCTTTCTCAGCTTTTCTACAAACTGCATGTTCATTTGTTGTTCTATCTTCTGTTGTAGCCTTTGCCACTTTACTCTCTTCTTCATGAGCCAACCAACACTCTGGCTTTCCTCTATCATCGATTTCAATTTATTAAATTGTTCTCTTACCTCAGCGAACTCTTTCTCATATTCTGCATCAGCTAACTGCTGCCTTATGCCATTTGCCTTGGCGTCTTCTTTATCCTTCTTTTTGTTGTGGTCTCTCTCTGAACCTCTGCTCTCTCCTTTATGACTTTCAGTAGTCATCTTCTTCGCCATGAGTTTCTCACCCATGAGTTGCATTAAAGCCTCTGCAATAACAAGTTCTCCTTGTTACAATTTACCTCACCAATCCCTTCCTTCGGATCTGGTCTTTTGGTAAATACTGGTCCTCTTTCTGTTGGAACCTTTTGAGCATTTCTTCATTGCTCCTTCTAGGCTTTGTTGAGATTCAACAAGATGATGAGCTTAGTGAAAAGAGTCGCCTTCACTAAGTGGGCCCGCAGGCTATTTTTGGTGCAAAGTCTATTTTTAGACGTGTCAATCATATTCTATGAGTTGCAGGATGCTATTTGTGGATGGTTGGTCAAGTTGGAAAAATAGATGGACTTCTATTTTTAGACATATTGGGCGGAATCTATTTTTAGATTTCCAGTCTAAAAATAGATATGTCGAATATTATTAGCTCTTAATAATATTTGGACTATAAACATTATCTTATTCTCTTGGAGCACTTCAGTTAAGTGCACAGATGTGGCACGGGAGCTGACAGAAGGAATTACGCTATTCCTGAGGGTTAAGTGGAGCTATTTCATGGAGACTTCAGTTAGAACTCATGTGACAGAGCTTGGTGGAGTTATTGAGGTAGTTGGTGGAGTTGTGTTCAGTTTAACTCAGTTAGACACAGTTGAGCTAGTTGTATCTAGTCTAACTGATTGATACACTAGTGAGAGTGGTGTGAATTAATTATTAATTAATTCACTAATTATTAACTCATTAATCAATTAAAGAATACATCAGTTAACTACAGTGCATGGACAGTTTCAGTGGAGACCAGTGAAGAGGTAGGTGAAAGAGCAGTGTGACTATCAGTTGTGACTATACTGTTGCATGATTTGCAACAACCAGTGATTGGAGATGCCAATGAGGATTTCATGAGCAAGGCTGGACCAATTCGAGTTCATTCGACCATTCTTCGAGTGATTACCTGATAGAGGCGGGCTATCAGTGTGGTAAGTTGGAGCATGGATTTGCTAGATCGGACACGATTAGTATGTATCGATTAGGTAATGCGAGAGATTTATGAGGAGCTTTGTATAATGATTGTTATGATCTCTATGACATATAATATACGAGATGTTTGGGGGTTTTCAGCTTTAAGCTTTCCCATTAAATATTGTGTTCATATGTGTGATTGTTTGTGGTTTTAATGTGTGCATGCAATTGATTTTATTTCCGCATGTGATGATCAATGGTAGAAGAGATTATGTATTATGCATGAAGCTAAAATAGTGTGTGATCAGGAGAATCTCGCTGAATAATATATCAGTTATTCAAATTTCTACATGGTATCAAAGCTATATTGATCATTGGAGCAATTGCAAAACATTGAAGCGGTTGAGTTTTGTGCTGGTGGAATTCGAATTTGCAGCAGTGTTTTCTTGGTGTCGAAGTTGAGATGTCTTTCAATGGATTGTGATTGGAGTATGCCCTTGAGGGCAGCTCGAATTATATTGCATGGAAGGATAGGATGGAGGCAGTGTTGGATGACAATGGGTTGAAGGAGTTCATAGATGCAGAAATTCCAAAACCTGCTTCTAGCGATGCTGCCGCACTTGACGCATGGCAAAAGAAGACAACAAAGTGTCGAAGGATTCTATTGGAAGGTGTGAAGGATCACATAGTATCCAGCCTTCATGGTAAGGCTTCTCCATTCTTAATGTGGAAAGCTTTGACAGATTTATTCCAAAGCAAGAGTGACCAGAGGAAGTTGGTGCTCAAGGATAAACTCAGGAACATAAAGATGGAGAAAGGCGACAGTATGCCCAAGTACCTCACGAAGTTCATCCAATGCAGGGATGAGCTGGGAAGTGTGGGGGTTACTGTTGATGATGAGGACTTGGTGAGCTTGGCTCTCCTTGGGCTTCCGAAGAGTTGGAATTCCTATCAGGACTCTATCAATGGTCGGGAGAAATTTCCAGGATGGTAGCGACTTTGGTCAGATCTTGTGCAAGAGGAGATAAGGCGAAGTACCGGGGATGGATCTTCATCAAAGAACTCTGATGAAGAAAATTGCGCTTTGGCTACCAAAGCAAGGAAGGGGAAGAGCAAGAAGAATGCTTCTCAATCCGGTGCGAAAGGCAAGAAGCAGGACATGTCCAAGGTGAAGTGCTTTCACTGTCACCAACATGGACATTATGCCACTAATTGTCCACAGAAGAAGAAAAATAAGCAGGCTGCTGGATCTGCAGCTGGAGAGGCCTTAGCCTCGCAGTTTGAGCTGGATTTTTCGCTGATCGCATGCTTGGTCTCAAGTGTGATGGGTTCAATGTGGTTTCTGGACAGTGGTGCGTCTTTTCACATGACAGGAGATCGAGATTTGTTTACTGATCTGGATGAGAAATATATTGGAGTGCACATCGAGATGGGCGATGATGGTAGATACAGTGCGACCGGTATCGGTACCATTTCCTTTGAGAGGGAGTCTGGTAAACCCTTCGTATTGAAGGAAGTGATGCATGTTCCAGGATTGAAGAAGAATCTTATCTCTGTGGCAATGTTAGAAGACAAGGGATATGATGTTGTCTTTAGCGAAGGAAAGGCTTTCCTGCGCAGTAAGGCAACTGGTGAGACCCGGAGGATAGGGGTTCGAGTTAAGAACCTTTATCAATTGCAGGTAGATGGCTGCACAACAATGGCAGGCAAGGCAGAAGGAGTGGTGAGCCGGGATGATGGCGAGTTGTGGCACCGGAGATTGGGCCACCTTCACCATGGAGCTTTGAAGATACTGCAGCAGATTTCTACTAGGCTTCCTAAGGGTACTCTTGCGCAGTCAGATCAATGCAAGGGATGTACCTTGGGAAAATTTGTGAAAGCCACCTTTCACGAGAAGGATAGTCGCGCCACGAAGATCCTTGAGAGAATTCACACAGACGTGTGTGGACCTTTCTCAGTAGCTTCAACAGCAAAGCACAGGTATTATGTGATATTTGTTGATGATTTTTCTCGTAAGTGCTGGATCTTCTTCATGCAGAAGAAGAGCGAGACATACTCAAAGTTCTATGAGTTCAAAGCACTGGTTGAGAAAGAATCGGGGAAGCAGGTGAAGGCTCTTAGGAGCGACAATGGTGGTGAATTCATCTCTGGCGAATTCAAGGACTTTTGCAGCGCAGAAGGAATTCGAAGAGAGCTCATAGCACCTCATAACCCACAGCAGAACGGGGTTGCTGAGCGGAAGAACAGAACGATCGTGGGTGCTACACGGGCGATGTTGCATGATCAGGGCCTACCCATTCACTTGTGGGCAGAGGCATGCAATACTGCAGTATATGTGCAGAACCGTTGTCCTCACAGGATACTTGGCATGAGTACACCCGAGGAGGCGTTTTCTAGTAAGAGGCCTGATATTTATCATTTGAGGATTTTTGGTTCCTTTGTTTACATTCATGTGACGAAGGATGCCAGGAAGAAGCTGGAGCCGACTGCGGAGGTTGGGATATTTTTTGGGTACACTGATACGCCCCACAACTATCGTGTGTATTTTCCCGAGGGCAGTGCATGGAGTGCCAATGCTTGTGGATATCAAAATTTCATGAGGAGAAAGCCATGAAGTGTTTGCTTGAGGAACCACTTGCATGCGAGATGAGGAGCTATTAGTTCTAAGGATGAGTCTCACGGATGTGGATCAGCCACAAGAGGAGGTTCATGGAGTGGAAGAGACCACTCATGCGGTGTTAACCATTAGGGTGGAAGTGCACTCTGAAGGCTGGCCGGCGCTCAGGCTCTGAGAGAGGATTGTAGGAGCACCTACATCCTGCAGAGCATGAGCGACAGATCACGACTTGACCTGTTGGATACATGGCTTTTTTGAGCAAGTCTATCGTGACAGAGCCATCCTCTTTCGAGGAAGCTGTGGAGGATCCAGCATGGGTAGATGCCATGGTGGAAGAGTATGATTCGATTGTCAGAAACAGTGCATGGGAGATTGTCCCAAGGCCGGAGGGGAAATCAGTGGTGGGTTCGAGATGGATCTACAAAGTGAAGTAGGCAGCTGACGGGAGTGTGGAGAAGTACAAGGTAAGATTTGTTGCCCGATGATTCTCACAGATAGAGGGGATCGATTATGAGGAGACCTTTGCACTTGTCGCAAGGTATTCTTCCATACAGACGATTCTTGCTCTCTCAGCGTAGATGGGGTGGCACATTCATCAGATGGATGTGAAGACTGCATTCCTCAATGGAGTGATTGAGGAGGAGGTGTACATAGAGCAGCCTGAAGGTTTCGAGATCTTCGGCGGTTAGTCGCACATGTGTGGGCTGAGAGAGTGTATGGGTTAGAGCAGCACCTCGTTCTTGGTACACATGGATACACAGTTATTTCATCAGACTTGGTTTCGCTAAGAGTGAGGCGGATCCGAACCTATACCAAATTGTGGTGGAGGGTAAGTTGTTGCTCATTGTACTTTACATAGATGATTTAATACTAACAGGTGATGAACTGTTGATACACTCATGCAAGGCAGATCTTGCAAAGGAGTTTGAGATGAAGGACTTGGGCCTCCTTCATTACTTTCTGGGATTGGAAATTTGGCAGCGCAGTGATGGATTTTTTGTGTCTCAATTAAAGTATGCCTGGGAGATACTGGAGAAGTTCAACATGCATGGCTGCAAGCCTATCGACACTCCTCTCCCTGGTGGTTGGAGGAAGGAGGATGCTACTTCGGTGGAGGTAGTGGATGCCACTGTTTATCGACAGTTGGTGGGATCGCTTATGTATCTGGTTAATACACGACCCGACATATGCTATGCAGTTAACTAGCTTTCACAAGCTATGGTTAAGCCTACCAAGCTCTTTTGGAAGGCGAGGAAGCATTTATTGAGATATCTCAGAGGCACATCGGGATATGGATTATGGTACAGACAGTCAGATGAGGTGAAGTTGTGTGGCTTCACAGGATTAGATTGGGCAGGGAGCCCAACGGAAAGAAAGAGCACATCTGGAGGGATTTTCAATATCGGGTCGATAGCAGTTTCTTGTTACAGTAGGAAGCAGAGATCCGTGGAACTCTGTTCAGCAGAGGCCGAGTATATGGTAGCGAGTTTGGCTACATGCGAGGCTATATGGATGAGGAAGATACTGGTCGGGTTGTTCGGTTCACACTTAGATGCTACTGTGATTTATTGTGATAATTAGAGTTGCATTAAACTCTTGGTTAATGCAGTATTTCATGATAGATCTAAACACATTGACATCCGGTATCATCATATTAGAGATTGTGTGCAGCGGAAGATCATGTTACTTTCATACATTCCCACGGAGGATCGGGATGCTGATATCTTGACGAAGGCGCTCACCAGGAGCAAATTCGAATACCACAGAGGCAGGATAGGGGTGGCAGATAATCCTTATCTTGTTGAGAGGGAGTGTTGAGATTGCAAAAAGATGATGAGCTTAGTGGAAAGAAGTCGCCTTCACTAAGTGGGCCCGCAGGCTATTTTTGGCGCAAAGTCTATTTTTAGACTATGTCTATTTTTAGACATATGGATCATGTTCTATGAGTTGCGGGATGCTATTTGTGGATGGTTGGTCAAGTTGGAAAAATAGATGGACTTCTATTTTTAGACATATTGGGCGGAATCTATTTTTAGATTGCCAGTCTAAAAATAGATATGTCGAATATTATTACCTCTTAATAATATTTGGACTATAAACATTATCTTATTCTCTTGGAGCACTTCAGTTAAGTGCACAGATGTGGCACAGGAGCTGACAGAAGGAATTACGCTATTCCTGAGGGTTAAGTGGAGCTATTGCATGGATACTTCAGTTAGAACTCATGTGACAGAGTTTGGTGGAGTTATTGAGATAGTTGATGGAGTTGTGTTCAGTTTAACTAAGTTAAACATAGTTGAGCTAGTTGTGTCTAGTCTAACTGATTGATACACTAGTGAGAGTGGTGTGAATTAATTATTAATTAATTCACTAATTATTAACTCATTAATCAACTAAAGAATACATCAGTTAACTACAGTGCATGGATAGTTTCAGTGGAGACCAGTGAAGAGGTAGGTGAAAGAGCAATGTGACTATCAGTTGTGACTATACTGTTGCATGATTTGCAACAACCAGTGATTGGAGATGCCAATGAGGATTGCGCAGTCAAGGCTGGACCAATTCGAGTTCATTCAGAGCCATTCTTCAGCAGGGATTATGCAGTAGAGGTAGGCTATCAGGTGGCAGAGATTGGAGCATGTGATTTGCTAGATCGGGCTTGATTAGTGTGTAGCAATTGGAGATTATATTGAGAGCTTGTGAGGAGCTTTGTATAATGATTGTTACATGATCTCTATGACATATAATATACAGATAGTTGGGGGTTTTCAGCATTAAGCTTTCCCATAAAATACTGTGTTCATATGTGTGATTGTTTATGGTTTTAATGTGCGCATGCGATTGTTTTTATTTCCGCAATTAATGATCAATGGTAGAAGAGATTCTGTATTGTGCATGAAGTTAAAATAGTGTGTGATCAGGAGAATCTCGGTGAATAATATATCAATTATTCAAATTTCTACGGGCTTCACTTCCACGCAACTTTTAGAACAAAATTTTCTTATTCATCCAACCTTTGTTGAATTTCTTTAGGTTGCCACATTTTCTTCTTCGCGATCCTCTGGCTTGTACTCCTTCATCTTGCTCTCAAGTTGTGATCTTCCTTCTGGCGATATTTTCCTCAAGCGCGCAACACGAGATTTTGCAAGCAGTCCTTCAAACCGAGTTAAATAATACTTGTCCTTTCACCAAGTTACTTTCCGATCTTGCTACCTCTCAACTACACTACATCTTACATCTACTGTCTTGCAATTTGTCAGTTTTAAAAATCTGAGATTTGTATGATTTGTCTTCATCACACATGCATTCATTTAAAAAAACTTGAACCTTCAAAAGAGCTATTCCAACTTTGATACACTTATTGGCAGCTACATAATGCCCATTCTCCTTATCCTGTGCATATAATAATGCATTCCAAATTAATGCCCCAAATAAAACTCAAAGTCTTGGCAATTTCAATTATTCATGCAGAAGCTTCTTTTATTTTATGGTTATGAAAACCACAATGCATATAATATGCTCTTCTATGCAAAAACTAAACAAAACCTTATATCCAAGGTTTTTCTTTCATTTAATCTCCACCATGAAGAATTCTTTACATTTAATATATGATTATGAAACCATATGTAGGAACCCACTTAATCCAAAGTCTCCACCTTTAATTCATTTCCAAATGAAAACACTTTTTGAATAGTCTTACCATAAAACCTTTGGATTAATTAACTCTCGACATTGTATTCATAACTCATGCTTTATAAATTAAACCCAATGGTTATAATAATCTGCTTTATCAACTTTAATTCTAAGGCTTATAAACCAATAAACCATAGAATCATTCACTGCCATAACTTCATTTCACACTTTAATAAAACCCAATTATCACATGACTAATACGGCCCCACAGCTTTATGAACATACCTTTCCATCCAACGATGGACGCATCGTCGCACTCAAACTTTGGTGATCCAACAAACATCGCATTACGAAGATGCACAAGGTTTATTTTTCAAAACTCATGCGATATTCGTGGTTTTAGAATACCACTGATACCATGTGTCTACCAAAGACCGATATCGTGTTCCATTCAAGGAATTTTGCTTACCATTTGAAAGCTATGTGATACCACCAGTTTGTTGTCCTCCAAACTGCTCTCTCCTTTCATCGCTTCCTGGTTCCGTTGTGCATAGTTCCTCCACTTCTTTTTGCGTTCACCTTTTGATTTCATTAATTGATCCGCTACATTTTTCTGAAGCTATGACTATGAACTGCACTTCTCTGCATCATCAAATCTTCATTCGATTCATAGCTCTTCTTCATTATCACATAATTCCATCACTTGATTACTGGTTTCGCTTCTAAACTACGCCATCGCTTCTTTGACTTTAAACTCTGTAGTGCCAAAGTCCCTTACGACTTGTTAAACCAGTTTCTTCCACACAGATGTAACACTGAGACTGTTAATTCTCCACCTTCAATTCTATGGAATTTCTGCATATATTTTCATGTTTTAAATACCACAATTCTCCTTCTATCGTGCTATGATTTCTTCACTTCAAATTCAGGTCATATTCACAGTGCCATTCTATCCTCACCAAATTGTGTGAAAACCCTTTCACGATTTCTTTCAATTAACAGCTTCCAATTAACCATCACTGCAACCAAAGTCGATGTATCCAAATGCCTAATTCGGAGTTGAAATTCAATTCCAATTTCTTTCCAGGATTTCGATGGCTTTCAATTTGCCATTAAGCTCTCGGCATCCCTATACAACATTCTCACCACCTCTGTTAAATGAGAATTATTCAAATTTCCCCAATGGTATTGAGAACCATTATTCAAACCAAATGACAGAGTTTATTCCAAAACCCAATTACTCTGTCGGCCACTCTGATATATCAAATGCCGAGTTAAAACCCATCTCTTTTCTTTTGACCAATTCAATTAAAAAATACAATATCGATATTAATTAACATCAATTTCTTCCACTATGTGCATAACATTATCTCAAACTCCTCTTACAGAGTTTATCACCTAATTGCTTATTGAAATCCAAGGCACTCCTTACGCAGAATTAAATCAAATAATACACATCTGATTCAGAAATCAATCCTTCATATATACATATGAATTCAATTTACAAAGACCTTCTGATCTATGGCCTAATCTTCAATCAATGGCCCTTTTACAAAAGCCCGTAGGCTTACAAACTCTGTTTGTCCAAACCTCTCTAATTCCTGTCTACTACCTAATCTCTCCCTGCTATATCTTCTGCATCCAAGGCTTGATAATTTATACAAATTAGGATGAACCAATTTAGGTTCAATTCCTTCAATCTCTCAACAATATCCTCAAAATATGCAAACTCCTAAAATATAGATTCTATCCCTAAAATCTTGAAAGTGAATCTAATTTAGGATTTACAATCAATTCATAAATACCTCAAATCTAAACTATCTGATTTCCCTCACGTTCTCCAATCATTCGGGAACATTTACAAAATCCTCACAATACTTAATATCTCTCATTAATTAATTAAAATCACTCAAAAGCCCATTAATATTTACATAAAAATCCATATTCTTTCAAAAACATAAGACCCCTATGTTTAATAAAATACAAGGTATTTTCCGAATCTAATGCCTCTGCATCAATTTATGTTAATTATTGATGAAGAATGTCTAAATATAGGATAAATACATTAATTATCAAAATTGCTAATTAAATACCTAACCCTCACAAATAGAATGAATATATATGATGTAAGAGATATAGTGAATATATTGAGTTTCTCCATAAGTTTACCACCCCGTACATATAACTATACCATAGTACACAAATACACTTATAACCTTAAATATATTTTAAATGATTTCATAAGCTAAATCCAAATTTTTATTATTCAATCTTATATGTTATAAAAATAAATATTATTTAATCATTATATGACTATATAATATTTTACCAAATCAAAATAAACCAACCTCCTAAATTAAAACAAAAGATGATGTCACCCTATGATATAGTGTCATCCGACTCAATTGAATGCGGAAACATGACAAGGAAACCACCATTTGACAAAAATAATATCCTTTTATATGAGGGTGAATGAGTGCGTAGAGGGGAAGGAATCTACACTATTTAAGAGAGGAAACAAGGGTTTTGTGGGGGGGGGGGGGTGGGGGAAGTCTACAACGGTGTTAATATTTTCTCTGGAGATGAAGGAAGGAATTTCAAAAAGAGTTACTGATAGAAGGAAACTAAGCCTTGGTTGTTCTTGAAGCTTTTGGGCATGGGGGCCAGAGTGCTAAATTTTTGAAGTATTTTGGAGCTGGGTATTGAGGTTGTGCAAAGTTTGGCAGGGAGGATTTGGTAATTTTGGTAATGGGAGCATATTTTGAGCTAGAAAATCTCAGGATCGACTTCATACATGGAAAATAGGTAGGTTTTTGTGTATTATATTGATAAATTCTTGCTTAAATTGTAGTTGGTAAATTTTGGATGAATTTAGGAAATTAAATACGAGATAATATTATGGTTTGAGCTCTGAATTTTGTTAAATTATTTTACATTTTGGGTATCAGAGTAATTTCATTTACATATCAGAGTATTATATATTGTACCAATGATGTTTAATATTTTTTTAAATTAGGATTCCAGTGATGATGAGCGACCCACCTACCATATTCTGGTGCAACCCACTACAATGTCAACTTGAGAGAAGGTTGCATTAACAACAAGACTCAAAGTGCAAGCATACAAAGAATGGTTGAATCAACCACCTATTTAATTCCCACTGTGTCCATATTCACCAATTAGGAATGACTACAACAATAGTAGTTTTTCAACTCAAGTTGGCAATGGAGGAAATCAAATAGAGGTTGGTATGGATGATTACTTACGGGATACGACTTCCATGGAGGCAATGTTGTTAGATGAATTCTAGAGGGGTGAGCTAGGGGGTGGTTCTCATATCACTGATACCTTATTCAAAAGCTTGAAATTTGCTTCCACCATCCCTCTCTTTGGACCTGGTGGAAAGTTAAAGTTTGCTCAGCTGGGGAAAACGATGTTGATGTACAACTTGAAATAAAAGTTTGGCATGTCAAATGCATGTTTCTTAGCAATATTGAGGTAATTGATTTGCATGATCGATCAAGTTCCTTATATTTTGTCACAATAAAAACAAAAAATGGTCGATTTTATGAATGTTACATATTGACATTATATAATTATATTCCCCATCCATTAGGGGAATTTTGAGGTCTAAAATGGGCAACCTAAGGAAATTATAAAATATTAGTGCAAATAATAAAAAAAGATTGGATTACATCATCAAATTTTAGAGGGAAAAAAGAAAAAACTAAATTTTCAACTCGTATTTTCAACTAACATCCCTATGGGTTTACTCAAATTTCGAGTGGAAGCACTCGTTGGAAGCATAATTTTATCCTCATCCAATGAGTACCCATGTTGCATACTTTCGATCGACCCTAGTGCATGAAAAATGAGAAATACGTGAAAAAGCATGATCACAATCACTTTTTTTCATGTATTTCTCATTTTTCTTGTAGCAGGGTCCATCAAAAGTATGCAACATGGGTACTCCTTGGATGAGGAATTAAATTTTGCATCCAACTATTACTTCTGCTCGAAATTTGAATAAAACCATAGGGATATAAATTGAAAAAATAGTTTTGTTATTTTATTATTTTTTAATATTTTTACTTTTTTACTCCAAAAAATGTGAATCGTCCCCCATGGTTGACATCATCATCTTTCACTACAAGGAAAAGAACCTCTAGCGGAGGTTATAAAGGATGTTTTTAGTGTTATAAAATTGGCCAAAATTGTCAAAAAACATTTGCGACAACATCTATTTATGGTTACGGAGGTTTTGGCATAGCTTTTAACGGAAATTCAACACAACTAAAAAAACTGGGTAGCTGGAGGTTATTACAGATTTTTTTTTCATTGGTGCGCTAGTGAGGTTTCAACGCACCGGTGCGTGTCATCTAGACGGTGGCCCCGGGGCACTCAAAGGTTCCTGCATCAGGTTTTCAAAGTATAAAACAACACCAGGCGCAGTGTTGGTGATACAACGCACGGGGCCATATCAATTTGTCTTGGGATTTTTGCCAGTGCCAATAGGTCGTCTCAACGCACTGATACGTAGACTTATAGAAACACACCGATGCGCCGTATCAGACAAACACACTTTTATTTATAATTGGTATTGGTATTTGTGCGGTGCCCATACGTCGTACAAATTCACCAGTGCGTAGCCTCACATAAAAGCACCTGTGCGCAGATCACACAAATGCACCGAGATTTTTAATTGGTTTTGGTATTTGTGCGATGCTCATAGGTCGTAGAAATGCACCGGTGCGCTTCAACATACAAAAGCACTGGTGTACAATACCTGATATGCACCGGTGTTTATTTGTATTTTTTAGAAACATCGACCTGTGACAGTGCAATTATTGTGATTTTTCTAAATTCATTATTCATCAAAAGTCGAAGGGGGCGGAGGGGATTGAACCTCCCTCTTAGACATTGAGGTATTGATTGAAGAGGTAGATTGGATAACCAATATAGGTTATATGAGGGGTCAGTTCAACTAGTACATGTAGATGGTGTATGTGTACTAGAAAATGAAACTTTTTATAGGGAGGATTATGTTGGTCCATCATGAATCTCACTTGGATATTCTACTATCAATGGAGCATCTACATAAACACCCTTGGAATCCTTATTATAGGATGGAGTGGATTTAGGGGCACTCAGGAATTCCCCCCCGAAGCAAGGAGACCCTTATATGGACCATCATAACCTATCCTAATTGAAAACTTTGATTTGGAACCCGTGTCATCATATGAAATGAAAATGTTTATTGGTCTGCTTTGATTTGTTCCATATGTGCAAGGCCAGTTACACCTGAGTGTCAGCTTTAGTTTCGTTAATTTTGTATATATGTGCTCTCAAATATCTATTTAATCATTAAGGAGAATATTTTTTTTGGCTATGGTCAAGTCTCCCATGCGAGAGATTAACCGAAGGAATGCAATCCTCGATGTAGACTTCAATTTTTATTATTTTAATTAATATATATATATATATATATATATATATATATATATATATATATATATATATATATATATATATTCTGATAATAGAATAGAATCCCATTATATATATGAGATTAAGTATTTTATGATTTTGAATTTTAGATTTTATAAATTTTTATCATTTTTAATTAAAATTACCCCAATGGGGTTGGAGGAACACGGGGAAGAGGATTTCAGGGAGGGGGAAGCATAATATGTATCCCTTCAATGGTATTTATGATGCCTCAGCACTCTCCATATTTATAGATCCTTCTTATTGGGTGCCTACTTATAAAATTTGTGTGGGTTACCTAAGGGTTGTAGACAAGTTTTGCAGGAAACCCTACAAGCATGGTTCTCAGTCTTACTATTAGAAGTTGTTAGAATGAGTGGTAGTCTCCAGTGGGCCTCATCAGTTGGGGAAGATATGTTTGAAAAGTCATGAATTTTGTCTTGAGGAAGACAATTAAATCTCACGTAGTGCATGGCTTTGATTGGAATAAGTTGAAGGCATACCACTCACGTGTTGGTTCATGGTAGAGTACCTCATATTCCTTCAGGTTGAAAATTGAGGTAATTACGTGCTTCTAGATTTTTCATCTTTGATTTATTGTTTTGGTTAATTTTTGGATGATTATAGGTTTTCAAACCCTCTCTCAGATTAAGTTTGAGGTTGGCCAGTCTGGTTTTCTCCATGCAACTCTATTTCTTATGCATCTTCGTTAAGTTTCTAGGTTGCAAGCCTCTTGCCTCCCTCTCCTATTTTTTTTTTTCTTGTGGCTTTGGAACATGCATGTTGGAAATTCTCTATGTTTTTATATTCCCCCTAGAGGCACTCATGAGGTTTTATTTTCCCTATGGTATTGTGGAAAGGAAGGATTGTAAGTCCTCGTATGCTGCTGACATACTCTGATAGCCCCCACAAAGTTTGTTTGGTTGGGATTATGGGGTAGTTGCACTCATGGTCTTCTTGGGGACTATATCTTTTGGTGGATTTTATTTCTTACCGTGCCATGACAATAAGGTCATATACATTAAGGTGTTGGTGAGTGTGGCCAGACCAGTAGGCCTTGCTCCAAAGCTTAGGGCTAGGAGGCAACCACTACTTACCAAGATGCGACCTCTCCCAGCACATAGGCTGACATTTTTTTCCTTGAAAGAATGGTTCATAGAGAAAGAAAATTCTTTCCAGACTCTCAGCACTTAGGTGAAGTTTCTCATTGGATTTCAAACCTTGGGCATACCAAGGGGAGGATAAATTATTACGTGCACTTAGTCACTCTTCAGTCGCAGTTGAAGACTTTATTGTGGAAATTTCTCAAGGCAAAGCATGACAATAGAAATGAGATCATCTCTTTTCTCAATGCAAAGGAGCCAATGGTCAATGCAAGAAAACCTTGATCGCCTAGACGCTCGCCTAGCACACATGGAGAAGCACATACAATGTGAATTCAAGGTTCAGATACCCTAGGCACTTGACTAGAGAAACCTACTCCATTAACTTCATCTAGCTCTTAGATGACTACCATTGTGTTTTGAATCTACTGGTTTTTTGGTTAGTCACACATCATTTGTTTTGAAAAGAAAAATTGATTTTGTGTGATGTAACTACTTTGGTAAATTGTTTTGAAGAGAACAATTGATTTTTTATGATATAACAACTTTGGTAAATCACATACTAGCCTTACTAGCAAAATCTGGTAAAAATGAGAATTTTTTTGAAGAATTGTGAGTAATAATATAATATTTTTCCTTAAATAAAAACTTACGGCTTACCATTTTTAAAAATTAAATTTATAATATTGAACTGGTAAAATTATTATTAAAAATGAAAATAAATTTAATATCATTAAATTATTTTATTCTCATCCATTTGTAATATTGATAGTAAATACTTACAATTAGATATTAAAAATATATTTTTTCAATTTCAAATTTAAAGTATTATTTTAAATAATTGAAAAAATAAATAAATAATCTTTAAAAATCTTTAATTAATTTTTTTTTATATATGCTACAAAAATTGGTCAAACCAATTAACCCCTCTTTTTCAAACATATTACAGATTCCTATCTTCAGTTCATATTAAATCGTCTTTTTCAAACATATGGTAGATTTCTATTTAGTTGAATATACAATGTAAAATCCCTAACATCATGACTTTCTTTGTTATTTTAATAACAATAATCAGGATTTGTCATTATTATTTAATGGATAACTCTATTTTGGAAACATAATATATTGTAGGGCCATAGGCTTGAATTTAGGCACCTTTTGTGGGTCAGTATCCAACTAAGAGAAAAAAATTGAAAAAAAGGCAAAACAAGCCCCATGTGTTGCATTATACATAGTTTTACAAAAGAATCCAATTTAGTGAAAATGAACGGTTCGATACCAAACTGGCCAAAAATGATTTAGGAGGCTGGTCAAACCATTTTTTCCCTCCAACAGGTTGGACCTGTCAGTTTAGACTAGTTCAGTCTAGTTTTGAGAACACTAGATGATATAGAAGGCTATCATAAAGAAGGAATCATCTTACTACCATGAGAGAACCCACTGAGGAAACATTTGGGTGCACCACCATATAGAGGGGTTTTCTTCTCGTTTCAGAGAACTAACTGCATGCCATATTTAGGAAGAAATAACCCAGGTGGAAGGGGATGGGGGGGTGGATTCTCATGGAACCCCCCTCTCAGACATTGAGGTATTGATTGAAGAGGTATATTGGATACCTAATGTAGGTTATATGAGGGGTCAGTTCAACTAGTACATGTAGATGGTGTATCTGTATTGGAAAATGAAACTTTTGTTAGGGAGGATTATGTTGGACCATCATGAATCTCACTTGGATATTCTCCATTAATGGAGCATCTACATAAACACCTTTGGAGTCATTAGTAGAGGATGGAGTGGATTTAGTGGCACTAACAAATCCCCCCCCCCCCCCCCCAAAGCAAGGATACCCTTATATGGACCATCATAACCTATCCTAACTGCAAAATTCGATTTGAAACCCATGTCATGATATGAAATGAAAATGTTTATTGTTTTCCTTAGATTTTTTCCATACGTGCAAGGCCTAGTACACCTGAGTGTCTACTTTAGTTTGGTTAATTTTGTATGTATGTGCTCTCAACTATCTATTTCCTCATTAAGGAGAATGTTTTTTTGGCTATGGTCAAGTCTCCCTTATGAGAGATTAACCGAAGGAATGCGATCCTCAATGTAAACTTACGTTTTTTTTTTTTTTTTTATAATAGAAATTCATCATATATATATATATATATATGTATGTATGAGATTAAATATTTTATGATTTTGAATTTTGGATTTTATAATTTTTTATCATGTTTTAATTAAAATTACTCCAATGGGGTTGGAGGAACATAGTGAAGAGGATTTCAGGGATGGGGTAAGCATAATATGTGTCCCTTTAATGGTATTTATGATGCCTCGACACTCCCCATATCTCTAGATCCTTCTTCTAGGGTGCCTACTTATAAAATTTGTGTGGGTTAGCTAAGGGTTGTAGAGGAGTTTTACAGGAAACCCTACAAGTGTGGTTCTCGGTCTTACTATTAGAAGTTGTTGGAATGAGTGGTAGTCTCCAATGGGCCTCATCGGTTGGGGAAGATATGTTTGAAAAGTCATGGATTTTGTCTTGAGGAAGACAATTAAATCTCACGCAGTGCATGGCTTGGTTTGGAATAAGTTGAAGGCATACCACTCAGGTGTTGGTTCATGGCAGAGTACCTCATATTCCTTCAGGTTGAAAATTGAGGTAATTATGTGCTTCTATCTTTTTCAACTTTGATTTATTGTTTTGGTTGATTGTTGGATGATGATAGGTTTTTAAAACCCTCTCTCAGATTAAGTCTGAGGTTGGATAGATTGGTTTTCTCCATCTAACTCTATTTCTTATGCATCTTCGTCAAGTTTCTAGGTTGCAGTCTCTTGCCTCCCTCTCTTGGTTTTTTTTTTTCTTGTGGATTTGGAACAAGCATGCTGGAAATGCTCAATGTTTTTCTATTCCCCCTATAGGTACTCATGAGGTTTTATTTTCCCTATGGTATTTTGGAAAGGAAGGATTTGAAGTCCTTGTATGATGTCGACATACTCTGATAGCCCCCACAAAGTTTGTTTGGTTGGGATTATGGGGTAGTTGCACTCTTGGTCTTTTTGGGGACTGTATTTTTTGGTGGATTTTCTTTCTCACCATGCCACGAAAATAAGGTCATATCCATTAAGGTGTTGGGGAGTGTGTCTAGACCAGTAGGCCTCACTACAAGGCTCAGGGCTAGGAGGCAGACACTACTTACCAAGATGCAACCTCTCCCAACACACAGGGTGACATTTGTTGCCTTGAAAGAATTGTTCATAGAGAAATAAAATCCTTTTGAGACTCTGAGCTCTTAGGTGAAGTTTCTCATTGGCTTTCATACCTTGGGCATACCAGGTGGAGGAGAAATCATTACGTGCACTTAGTCACTCTTCAGTCGCAGTTGAAGACTTTATTGTGGCAAGTTCTCAAGGCAAATCATGACAATAGAAATGAGATCATCTGTTTTCTCAATGCAAAGGAACCAAAAGGTGAATGCAAGACAACCTTGATCGCCTAGACACTCACCTGGCACACATTGAGAAGCACATACAACGTGAATTCAAGCTTCAGATACCCTAGGCACTTGAGTAGAGAACCCTACTCCATTAACTTCATCTAGATCTTAGATGACTACCTATTGTGTTTTGAATCTACTAGTTTTTTGGTTCATCACACATTTTTTGTTTAGAAAAAAAAATTGATTTTGTGTGAAGTAACAACTTTGGTAAATTATTTTGAAAAAAAACAATTAATTCTATCTAATATAACAACTTTGGTAAGTCACATACTAGCCTTACTAAAAAATCTAATAAAAATGAATCTCGAAAATTTTTAAAAATTTATAAACAATAATATAATCTTTTTCCTTAAATAAAAACTTACAACATAAAATTTTAAAAAATTAAAATCATAATATTGAATTGGTAAAATTATTATTAAAAATGAAAATAAATCTAATATCATTAAATTCTTTTATTCTAATCCATTTGCAATATAGATAATAAATACTACAATTAGATTTAAAAAATATATATTTTTTTCAATTTCAAATATAAATTATTGTTTTAAATAATTGAAAAAATAAATAAATAATTTTTTAAAATTTCCTAATTAATTTTTTTATATATATGCTACAAAAATTGGTCAAATTAACCCCTCTTTTTCAAACATACGACAGAATCCTATCTTCGGTTCCTATTAACTCGCCTTCTTTTTCTAACATCAGATACGTTTCTATTTGCTTGAATATACAACGTAAAATCCCTAACATCATGACTTTCTTTTCTTTGTGATTTTTTTAATAACAGTAATCAAGATTTGTCAATATATTATTTAATGGATAACTCTGTTTTGGAAACGTAAGGTAGCTTCCTTATTTTGTGCTTTATCCTTCTCTTCCACTACACAATATAAAATATGTCTCATCATGATTTCAAGAATCGATATGCAACGTTCTCCAATCTTATCTTAATCTCAAGATAAGCAAACTGCTTATATTTTAGTGTCTTGAAATACATTCTCAGCGTTAAAATTATAATATGTTAACGTATAAATAATGGGTTGAATGTGTTAGGTGTCTATTTCCATTTAATCGTTAAATATGGATATTTTGAAATATATATATATATCTATATATATTTCAGATTTAAAAAAAAAAAAATTATTGATTTTTTTTATATTAAAAATAGTTTTTTTTAGTTTAGTATGGAAGAGATAATGTAATGTTTTATTTTGGGCCATTTTATTTTGTTGTGTAAATGAAAATAATAAAATTAAAAACAACTATACATCAAAATAAAAATAACTTATTGAGAGATTTGATCTCTCTAGATGCTTGGTAAATGGCGAGTTAAGATAGAAGGTTTGGACCTCAAGAGATTTGATCTATGGTGCTTCGTAGATAAAGTTTGGATCTCAACATATTTTATCCTCTTAGTGCTTGGTAGATTACCTTGGTATTTTAAAGTAAGTATGAGGCTAGCCCAACCTTATAAATTAATTAGATGGTAAATTTCAATAGGCATGATAACTATCAAAACACTTACTTCCTCACACAACTCATTTGTTAAAATTAAAAAAATCATAAAAATTAACTAAATTAAAGTTGTATTTTAAATTATAATTATTAATTATAAAAAGAAATATTTCACCAAGAAGAAAATGCGTAATTTAAAAAAAATAAAGTTCGTAATTATATTTATCTCAGAATGTAGGTTTTTTTTATTCATGATTTATACATAATATTTTCCCAAAAATCACATAAAAATCACATAACGATTTTGAACTTCTTACAACATAGATGGATAGTTTGAAAGAGAGAACTATTAAATAGTAGATATGCAATTGTTAAATCCCAATAGTATTTTTTTTTTCCTTACTACTTTATTCATGAACATTAGAAAGAAATAATAAAGTAAAATAATAATAATAATTAAAAAGCAAAAAAAAACATAGAAATAATATTAAAGAAAAAAAAAATTCAAACAAAAATTGAGATGAGTACAATTCTTAAATTTTTTTAAAATTAACAATGAAGGTAATAAAATAAACTAATGTACAATTATTAACATTCTTTAAAATTAACACTGAAGGTAATAAAATAAATTAATCAATAGTCAATTTTTAATGAAATTTATAGAGAGAAACATATTATAATAATAGTAATCATTAAAATTAGATTTTAATAATATTAATAATATTGAATATTAATAAATTATTATTAATAATTGAAATCAATAAAAAAAATTCACAATAACAAATATATTTATTTTAATTATTATCAAAACGTTAGCTCTACCCAATTACATATAGAGAGTTAAGCAGTGGTATATTTAATACTCTCTAGATTAAAACGAGGTTGGTTTACAAAATCATTTAGACCATATAATGACATAATTTTTTTTTTTAGAAATCCCACACTACAACTATATACCTTATAGAAAATACTAAGTATGCATATAAAAAAATTATCATCTGTCAATTAGTCAGGGGACGAAAGTATTCCAATTGGTTCTTATTCTCCTCCAAACCACAGTCCACCATTGGGTTTCGTCCGCTCGACCAATTCTATCCCTTTGCTACATTGATTTTTCTCTTCTCTAGTAGATTTAGCAGAGTCAGAGGGTCACCCTTTGCCTTCCTATCCACCAACAGATCCCCCAATTTCATCTTTGGGTCAGCCACCTCATTTTTCACATCCTAAAAATTCAGCTCCAATGTCGATAGTCTTGTGTCTACGCTCCTCACTACATATGGATTAGTCGAATAACTGTCCACCAATATTATCCTTGACGCTTTGTACATCCCAACTTCACACACATCCTCTTTCAACTGGCTCACTGTCTGCTCTAAAAAAGTAACCCTGACCTCATTCTCCTTCTCCCATGCCCTCGCCATATTTATGTTCTCACACACCTGCACGTGGAGGATTGAGAGATGTGAAAAATTACCCCTTCGAGGTTCTCTACACGATGTTAAGGGAACTTCTAAGATCTATGTTGTCGGGATTACCTTCTTTCCCTTCTCCTCATCAAACCAAATTTCCATCTCTCTTTTCTCAATCTCTACTCCAGAGTCGCCTATCGCCATAACGTTCCAATTCAAGCACATATATGAATTGCACTTGCGCTTAGAGAAAATATTGGTTAAAACAACAATTACACCTCCATCCCTGTACTCCCTCAGCCTTAACTTCTCATCCCTTCTCCCAAGATTTAACACGCTCCCAAATTCCCCCACCTCTATCATATCTGCAAACGGATCCATGTTTGTTTACAAATCATACCACATTCACCACCTCAACCCAGAATCTCCCCTTCTTATTAATGCTTGAGTGCCTTCTTGCAAGTAGTCGCATGATTCCTTGCATGTTATGGTAATTCTGACACTTGATGTTAGGTGGCTTATTCTGAACTGATTGAATTTAACCATGGTGGTATTAAAAAAGTGTAATGTGTCCCTCTCTTAATTTGTCCCTTATGCATTCGTGTCCGTTTGTTAGCTTTAACACGAGCCTCTCTATTTAAGTTCCTAAGAATGTGATAAGGCCTAATTAATTAAAAAAAAATTATCAAGCCCTTAACCCTAATCCATAGTTGGGCATTTGGATCAAACTTGTTGTCTAATACGTCTCGAAGCTTTATGATCATTAATTCTGAGTCTCTTAGCACTAGAATATTTCTTATATGGGTCTCCTTAGCAATTGAAAAACCCATCTAGAGAGCATATAGTTCAACCTCATTATTAGTTTCCACCCCTAATTCCCAAGCATATCTTTGGATTATTAATTCATTAGGGTTCACAAGAGCCCATCTCCCTCCTTCCACCCCTGGATTACCTTTTGAAGCTCCATAAAAGAACAACATTGTCATATGAGTTTACATTTTCCACTCTTAAAATCCCTAAACGAACATCCTAAGTTTCCAATTATCCCTTTAACCAGTCTTCTCTCAAATATGATGTTACTCGGCTTGATTGGAAGTTCTTGAACCAAGGATTTATCCTTCTCTCCCAATCCTTCCAAGTCCCTATAATTAATTTTTTCTGTGATAAATATTCTAGTGAAATAACCTTCACAAAAGCTATTATCCTCATAATATTCGACTATATTTTGAAAAATTTCTCTATTCCTTGCTAGTTAGATTTTCTAACATAGATATTTAGGTAGAGAAGACTCACACGGAAAGATACCTTCACACAGACTCTCATCACCATCCTAAACAAAAAAATGGCATCATCAAAACCCTAACAACTAGGGCTTCTAGAATTTCAGACTCTCACAGAAAGATACCTTCACGCAAACTCTCATCATCATCCTAAATAAAAAATTGGCATCATCAAAACCCTAACAACTAGGGCTTCTAGAATTTCAGACTCTCACCACCTAGAGCAAGAGATAAACTACCTTCGTCATGTCTTTCAACATAATGGATATAATAAAGATGTCATCAATAAAACTACTTACCAAACCCTTAATAAAAATAACATGAAAAGAACTTTCGACATCCCTAAAATCTCTTTGCCTTACATAAAAGGAACAACTGATAAAATTTCTAGAATCCTAAACAAACATAACATTAAAATTTCCTTCACTCCCCCTTATACCATCGGAAACATTGTAGACTCCTCTAAAGACCCTATAAACCCTAGACTACAAAAAGGTGTTTACACCATATCGTGTTCTTGTGGAAAAGAATATATTGGTGAAATTGGTAGATCCCTTAACATTAGACTTTAAGAGCATGCTACCAACATATCTAGGAACAAAACTGAAAAATCAGTTTTGGTAGAACATGCTTTCTCATCCTCACATTACATATGAATGGAGGATGCTAAACTAATCTCCAAAGAAGAACATTACCTAAAAATAAAAATCAAAGAGGCCATAGAAATTGAAAAAAAAAAATAACTTGAATCGTGACGATGACCTTATCATTAGCAATACTTGGAAACCCTTGATATATCATACCTCTCATGACAACTTTTAAAAAATCATAAATCTTTGTAAAATCACTTTCGGTAATAATCACATATAATGGAACGTTGTCGACGCGTTTCGAACCAACCAGTGTGGTTCATCATCAGTCCTGATGATGAACCACCGCTAGTCAGCCAGTCGACTAGCATTCCATTATATGTTATTTTTGAGTATTTTACAATTTTATATGGATCACAGAAGCATAGATTCTAAAAATCATAAATCTTTAAAGGCATAATTTGTGACAGATAAAATTATATATAATTTTTTAAACTCCCACACAATTTATTCTTATAAAATTCTAACTACATTATAAAACATTTAAATAAAATATTTTTTTTTAAACTCCCATACAATTTATTTTTATAGAATTTTAACTACATTATAAAACATTTAACAAAGTAAATATAATTGAAAAGAATTATTAGACAAACCTCTAATTTCTCAAAGCTGATACCTTGTAATAGATTCACATAATACATTTCAAACTTTGGCTTCAATGAGAAACCATCAACCATAACAACAATAAACAAATAGAGAAAGACTAAATAAATATCTCAATATAAAATACTAAATATCTCAATATAAAATACTACATTAGGTAAAACCTTTTATTATGAGCACCTCTCTCTCTCTCTCTCTCTCTCTCTCTCTCTCTCTCTATATATATATATATATATATATATATATATATATATATATATATATATATATATATATATATATATATAACAACAAATTAGAAAGAAAAGTTTATAATAAATATCTCAATATAGAACTTATAAGGAACATTAAATTAAAAAAATTAAAAAAAAAAGTAAAAATAAAAAATTAAATAAATTAAAATTACATTAATTTTCCTTTCCAACCGACCTCCTTAATAATGATCAAAATTAATAATTTTCCTAAAAATTTTACTATTTATACTTGGATTCTTTTGCCCTAATCCTCACAAATATTTCAAAGATTATTAGGCGTTTACCCCTGAGGATGGACTCACTTAAGTAGTCTGAAACGATGGGTTATGAAAATACTTGGAATAGGTTATTCCTCTATCTTGAAAAGAACAAAACCTTCGAAGAAAATGATTATCATTTATAAACTTTGGGGCATATGATCTCAAATATAAGAATGCTTTTTCGAGGAGCTTGGAATTCTTATTATCTCAGCCATCTCCAATACCTTTTGCTAACAACTTAGTGAAAACTGGCAATCCTTGAAAAGGTGCTCTGTTGTCTCTTCCTTGTTTTTGCATAAAACACATTTTGAAAGGCCAACAATGTAAATTATCAAACGAGAAATGTACCGAGTGTTGAATCTCTAATTAAACTGAGAGAGGGGGGGGTGAATCAGTTTAACACATTCCTGATCTTTTAAACTTTTCATTAAACTTATTTACACCTTCATTTCAAACTCTATTTGATGTGAGAGTAATTTTAGAATGTAATCAGAAAGTATTAGTTTAATAGAGCAGTAGACTTAATATGAGAGCAGCAGGTATTAAGCAAATAATACATATCATATCAATACATAAATATCATGCACAGAGACACCAGATATAAGTGGAAACCCATAAAGGGAGAAAACCACATCTTATTATTGTTGTGATGCAAAGGCAAGCTCCAACTCCCTCTCACCACTGTTTTTCTGGAGGCACCAACCTACAGGAGGCTCCTACCTCAATTCTGCAAGCTACAACTTGCAAGGAAGCACCAACTCCCTTCAGTTTTCTGCAGGCACCAACCTACAGGAGGCTCCAACCTCAGTCAGCTACAACTGACAGCTATCAGGCTGCAACTTGATAGGGAAGATCCAACTTCCTCATTTTCTAAAACTGAATGTTTGCTGATTTACCTCAGATATCAGCTCTATTCTGTAGCTTCTCTTAATCTTCTTTGCCTTCTCTCTATATATGCTCTCTCCCTTGCTCTCAAAAACCCACTCTGCATATCAAGATGATATTATTTATAGATTTCCTCACATGACTGTTTGTATTCTGCTTGGAATTCGAAATGGAAAGTCATGTCTCTTTGCCTTCTGCCTTCTCACTCCTTTTATCAGCTTACTCAGAAATTATAACTGTAGGTGTCAATTTTAACATTACAGTGGGAGTTTGTTTTCTCTCGGAGACTTACCAATGCATCACAAACAATAAAAACAATTAAAACATTTACATTCGAATTACAATATGAATTCCAGCTCACTTATTTTGTCTCTTGGTTTGCTGCGCATTTGTCTTTTCTGTGACTGTGTTTTGACTCTTTTCTGCTCTGTATGCTTTTCTGTCCTCTGCTGTAGTGTATTTGCTGCATACGTGTAACAATGCTTTTATATCAGTGCCTCTTAGAAAAATGCGTGACTGCTGACTTGCAACAAGTGTCTTGTTGATGTGGAACATTTCGCAAACGGAACGGACATATATCACAATCATTGTATATTTATAATCGCCCTCCCATTAGGCCGAGGCCCGTGGGTTCACAGCCTATGTGACATATTTTAATACAACTGCAACCGTGTTTTATATATCTAACAACAATCCTTTTATATATAAGCAATCGCCCTCCACCTTAAGCCTTTGGTCTTATATTACAATCAATAAGTCGAATCACAACCCTTTAATACATGAGGTCGGGCCACATCTCGTCGAGCGGATCGATCAGCGCTGAAAACTTGCGGTGCGATTGATCAAATGGACGCGATGACCATAAAACATGGCTCATGCTCTCACTTGTCAGGTCGAACTTTTAACACATGCAATCGGGGCAGCATTATAGAAAAGTTTAGTTTAACGATCAGAACACGGATGTGATTTGCACAAATTATCATATATAATAGGATCAGGTCAACCACTTCAATTGCAACATATTACAAATAAAAATCGTCAATCGAGGAGATTAAATTTAGCAATTGAATTCGGACAGCGATTGAACCAATTAATTCCATTGTATAATGCATATCGGGTCCGGCCTTTGATCGGAGCATATAACAAAAGACTTGCGATCAATCGGAAAGTTCCGATTGCGATTGGGAACTCGGATGCGATTAGCTCATAAACTGTGGCATATAACTCGATCGGGTCCGGCCTTTGATTGGAGCATATAACAAAAGACTTGCGATCAATCGGAAAGTTCCGATTGCGATTGGGAACTCGGATGCGATTGGCTCATAAACTGTGGCATATAACTCGATCGGGTCCGGCCTTCGATCGGAGCATATAACAAAAGACTTGCGATCAATCGGAAAGTTCCGATTGCGATTGGGGAGAGGTCCCACCATCTAAAACTTCGTTTTGTGTGCTCCATAATATAACGGACATATATGTATACTTTGCCAAAGGGTTAAGCGATTCCCAGAATATGGTTTATATATTATATGTGCTCCGCCGGTTGGAGAGTGCGATTCCCGGAATATGGTTCTGTATTATATGTGTAACGCTCGGCTGGAGTCTGCTATTCTCGGAATAATATTCGTGTTATATTATATGTATAATGCTCGCTGGAGTGTGCGATTCCCGGAATTTTGTAACTGCTCTACGCATACGCCTGCCTTGTCACTGCATAAATATATGTGCTTCTATGAGTACATTACATTTTATTTGTCTTCTTGCCTCTATTGCTTTCGGCTGTGCCTTCTTTGTGATCTTTGCCTCTTTTGTCTTTAACGCCTTTGCTATCAGCAATATTTCCAACAGTCTCCCCCTTTGGCATTGATGGCAATCCACTTTCTCTGTTTGCTTTCTCTTTCTCTTGTTGCTTGCTCTTCCTCCTGCTATTTGTTCTTCCTCCCCCTTTGACATCAATGGCAAAGGATGACTCCTCATCTCTCCGTATGGGTTCTGTCGTTGTATTTCCTTTCTTTGAGTTATAAGATTCGTGTTATATTATATGTATAATGCCGGCTGGAGTGTGCGATTCCCGAAATTTTGTAACTGCTCTCTGCCTCTGTCTTTGCTTCTGTCACTCTGCCTCTGTCTCACTGTGCTTCTATGACTGTTACATTTTGACTGTCTTCTTGCTGCCTCTATTGCTTTCGCTGTGCCTCTTTTGCCTTCCTTTGCTTCAGCGCTGCCTCTTTTGCCTGAGTGCTGCCACCTTTGCCCTCAATGAAAATATTTCCAACAGTCTCCCCCTTTGGCATTGATGGCAATCCACTTTCTCTGTTTGCTTTCTCTTTCTCTTGTTGCTTGCTCTTCCTCCTGCTATTTGTTCTTCCTCCCCCTTTGACATCAATGGCAAAGGATGACTCCTCATCTCTCCGTATGGGTTCTGTCGTTGTATTTCCTTTCTTTGAGTTACGTTTAGGTCCTCTTCTGCCGAAATTGGACTATGTTGTGTTTCATTTGTAGTGCCTGTAATATGTGCTAGATTGCAGACATAGATGATGCATTTTACAATTGAAAGGTTCTTGTTGCTTTTGAATGCTGATAATATTGATAATGCTGATCCTGTGGACTTGTTTTATGCTTATCTTGCTGGATGTTCTCCCCTTGGAATGATATCTTCGTTTTTTTCTCCCCCTGAGACTGTACTTTCTCTTCATATTAGAGAATAGTATCTACAGATACTACCCCTAGTTTTTCTCTCAAGTATTCGAATGGTTCTCTGGCAAGTGGTTTGGTAAATATATCTGCTATCTGTTCTTTCATTGATACATAGTCCAGTTTAACTATCTTTTGAGCCACTTGTTCTCGGAGAAAATGATACTTGATTGGTATATGTTTAGTTTTTGAATGAAGCACGGGATTTTTAGATATACTTATAGCACTTGTATTATCACATTTGATTGAGATAGGTTCATTAATGCTTACCTTCATGTCTTGAAGAGTTTGCTTCATCCACATGACTTGTGTACAACATGCTGCTGCTGCTATATATTCTGCTTCAGCTGTAGACAAAGATATGGATGTTTGTTTCTTGCTAAGCCATGCCACCAGACTTTCTCCTAGATAGAATGCACCTCCACTTGTACTCTTCCTGTCATCCACACAGCTGGCCCAATCTGCATCTGTGTATGCTGTTAAGGTGAAGATTTTGCCTTTAGGATACCAAAGCCCATATTGTGCGGTTCCTTGTAGATATCTGAGTATTCTTTTTACTGCCAGAAGATGGTTTTGTTTAGGTGCTGCTTGATATCTTGCCACTAGTCCCACTGCTAGCATGATGTCTGGTCTTGAAGCTGTCAGATATAGCAGGCTTCCTATCATGGATCTGTAGAGTTTTTGATCTACATCTGCAGACCTATCATCAGCACACAGCTTGCATCCCGTGATCATGGGGGTTGTCACTGGTTTGCAGTCCTCCATTTTGAATTTTTTCAGCATTTCTTTTAAGTATTTTTCTTGAGAAATGAATGTACCTGTACTCCTTTGCTGAATTTGAAGTCCTAAATAGAAACTGAGCTCTCCAATCATGGACATTTCAAACTTTGATTTCATCTCTTCTGCAAATCCTTTTGCTAGCTCATCTCTGTTGCTTCCAAACATAATGTCATCAACATATACTACAACAATTAGGAGTTCATTTTCATGCACTTTTATGTATAGATTGATGTCTAATCCACCTCTTTTAAAACCCCGTTTTTGCAAATATTTATCCAGTCTTGAGTACCAAGCACGAGGAGCCTGTTTCAATCCATATAGGGCCTTTTTCAGTTTACATACAAAGTCCTTTTTATATGTCAATGAGAAACCTTCTGGTTGTTCCATGTACACTTCTTCTTCTAGATCACCATTAAGAAAAGCAGACTTTACATCCATTTGATATACCTTGAAGTCTTGGTAGCATGCAAATGCCAGGAACATTCTGATAGCCTCCATTCTGGCTACTGGAGCAAATGTTTCATCATAGTCAAGTCCTTCAATTTGTGAGTATCCTTTGCAGACCAGCCTGGCTTTATTCCTGATTACTTGTCCTTGCTCATTCATTTTGTTTTTGAATACCCATTTTGAACCAATGATATTTTTCTCGATAGGTCTAGGAACTAGTTCCCAGGTATTGTTCTTCTCAATTTGGTCCAATTCTTCATTCATTGCTTTTATCCAATACTTGTCCTTGCTGGCTTCTTCAAATTTCTTTTGCTCTATTTGTGATAACATGGCTATGTATACTTCTTCTGTTTGTTCTGTTAGCTGCCTTCTTGTCTGGACTCCTGCTTTCTTGTCTCCTATGATCTGATCTTCAGGATGATTCTTCTGAGTGTATCTTGAGGGGTTTTTGAGCTCAGCTCTGCATCTTCTGTTGTCTTGCTGGTTTCATCATCATTCTCGTCTTCTTCTTCATTGTTGTCTGATGTACTGCAGCAGTCTGTATCTCTAGTATTGTTTGGAAGTTCTTCATCAAATCTCACATCAATACTTTCAACTATCTTTCGAAGGATCTTGTTGTAGCACCTGTACCCTTTGCTTTTGGAAGCATATCCTAGAAAAATCCCTTCATCTGCTCTTGCATCAAATTTCCCAAGGTTTTCATCATTATTCTTTATGTAAAACTTGCTACCAAAGACTCTGAAATGTTTTATTGAAGCTGGCTTTCCATGCCATAGTTCATATGGAGTTTTGTCACTGCTTGACCTTAAGTGAGCTTTATTAAGGATATGTACTGCTGTGTGTACTGCTTCTGCCCAGAGGGTTTGAGCAATATTATTCTCTTGCATCATGGCTCTGGCTATTTGTTGTACAAACCTGTTTGTCTCTTTGCTACTCCATTCTGCTGAGGTGTCCCTGCAATAGTAAATTGTTGCTTTATTCCATGTTCATTACATAGGTCTGCAAAGTCATAATCTATGAATTCTCCTCCTCTGTCTGATCTGATACATTTCAGCTTGCATCCAGTTTGATTTTCTGCTAATGCTCTGAATATCTTAAATTTTTCCAATGCTTCTGATTTATTTTTGAGAAAGGCAACCCATGTCATTCTGGAGAAGTCATCTATTATTAGCATGAAATAGGATTCTCCACTTGGTGTTCTAGTTCTAGCAGGTCCACATAGGTCCATGTGCACAAGCTGGAGTGGTCTTCTTGTTGACAACTCCTCTTTAGATTTAAAGGATGTGCGAGTCTGTTTCCCTAATTGACAAGATTTGCATATAGTACTAGAAGGCCTTTTTATTTCTGGCATGTCTTTGACAGCTTTCTTCTTGCTCAATTTGATGATATGGTCAAAGCTGAGATGTCCCAATCTCCTATGCCACAACCATGACTCCTCAAGTTTGCTAAGATGGCAGGCTTCATCTTCCTCTTTCACTATGTATACATTGTTCTCTGTTCGAACACCTTTGAGCAAAGTCTTTCCTGTTGTGCTTGACCTGACTACACAATCTTGTTCTCTAAAAAGAACTTCACAGCCTTTGTCACACATCTGACTGACACTCAGTAAATTTTCTTTCAGTCCATCCACAAATAGTACCTCTTGGGCTTTTCCTCTGCCATTTTCTATGTTGACTGAGCCTTTTCCCTTGATCTTTCCTGATTTATCATTACCAAAAATAACATTGCCAGATTTCTTTTCATCAAGAGTTATAAACTTGCTTCTGTCTCCAGTCATGTGTTTGGAGCAGCCACTGTCCAAGTACCTGTGGCTTTTCAGATCTTGAGTAGTTAGAGCCAGGTCACACTTATTCTCCTTCTTTTTCCACTGGAGGCATCCTTCTGTTTGATATCTTTTGTGAGGTGATGAATTGCATCCTTTCAGAGGACATTTGGAAGGCATATGTCCAGCTTGATCGCATATAAAGCGTTTGATCATAGTTCTTGTAGAATTTTGAGTATGACCAAAAATTCTTTGATTCATGAACCTCCTTGAGGTGTAGAACATCATTCTTTTTCCATACTTTCTACATTCAATAATTTTATGGCCAAATTCCTTACAATAAAAACAATAACCATAGAAATTATTTGCATACTTGATGTAAGATTGTTTTCTCCATTTGTTTGTTTGAGATAGCCTCTTCACTATTTGCATCTTTTGCAGGTCTGAATTACTCTTCCTTGCATAACAATATGCAGCAATGTGTCCTGGCTTGTGGCAGACATAGCAGGTGGCATTCTTCATAGGAGGGAAGAATTTCCTCCGATGACTTCCAAATTTGATATACTTAGGGGCATATGATTCTTTTTCTGCCATCTTAGTATTCATTATATTCTTTGTTACTAGAGGTTTCTTATGCTCTCTGTCTCTCTTATTGCAGATTTCTTCTTTTGTAGGAATTATTTGAGCTACTTCCTCATCCTTCTTTGCTTTTACAAAAATAATCTCTCTGTCAACCTTTTCTTTTTCTTTACTTGATTCTCCTTCGTAGCCTATTCCGGTCTTTATCATAGGGAATCTTTGA
This sequence comes from Pinus albicaulis, assembly GCA_034641835.2. NCBI lineage: Eukaryota > Viridiplantae > Streptophyta > Pinopsida > Pinales > Pinaceae > Pinus > Pinus albicaulis. The sequence goes on from CM076583.1 coordinate 20,909,566, forward strand.
GCAACCAAAATTTCATTCAACTTAATAGAGCTTGTTGTTTGAGAAGGGTATATAGAAACTTTCTGTTGAGCATTTTCTAATTTCTTTCTCAGACACAGAATTTCTTCTTCCAGCTTCTCTTGTTCTCGAGATTTATCTTTGATTTGCTGAAGTAACATATCTTCTATCTTCTTGGCTTCTTCAAGCTTTACCTTCAGCTGCATGAGGACTTCTGAATTTTGTTCTTCTTTCACACATATTAGGAGAATCTCTTTTTGTTTTCTGCATTTTAGTTTGAGTCTGTCAATCTCCTCCAGAGCACTTCTTAGCTCCCCCTCAAGGTCTACTTCCCCTTCTTCTTCTTCATCTTCTAGTAGGAGTCCCTCAGGATCTTCTATGGCCATCAATAAAAATTATGAGGTTCCTTCTTCACTTGAGGGTTCATCTGAGTCTTCAGATGCACTGCTGTCTTGCTGAGCATAGAAGGATTTTCTGCTGAATTTCTTTCCTTTCTGCCAGAACTTTGATGTGTCTTTCTTTGATTCTTGAGCTTGATTTCTTACTTTCTTGTGAGGACATTTAGCAGCATAATGTCCAACTCTTCCACAGTTAAAGCATTTGAAGGGAAGTTTACCTTTGTATCTACCTAAGCCTCTATCCAATTTCTTGACAAATTTAGCCTCTTCTTCATCAGAGCAAGAGCATATTTCTTCCTTTTCTTCTTTCTTCTTTTCTGTTTTGAATGCTGCTTCCATTGTACTTGGCTTCTTCTGTGGGCACCTCATTTCATAGACTGTTAGATTTCCAAGTATCCGGTTCATGGTCAGAGTCCGCCAATCCGTTGTCTCTTCTATTGCAGATACCTTGGGATTAAATATGGATGGGAGTGATCTTAGAATCTTTTGCACAACTATACTTTCTGGTATGGTTTCTCCAAGAGCTTTCATATTGTTAACAATTTCTGCAACTTTTAAGAAGAAGCTGCCAACATCTTCATCATCATTCATTTTTAAGTTTTCAAACTGGGCTCTATATACTTGAAGTTTGGCAATTTTTACTTTCTGGTCTCCCTCATGTATGTCTTCAAGAGTATCCCATATTTTCTTGGCAGTGTCTTTGTGCATTACTTTAATAAACTATGCTTCACATAATCCATTCAGGATGGCATTCATGGCTTTTGCATTAGCTACAAAGTCTTGTTTTGCGTCCTTTTCTGAGTCAGTTGCCTTCGGGGCATATCCTAATTCCACAGCAGCCCAGACTTCTAATCCTAGAGACATTATGTATGTCTTCATTCTGATTTTCCAGAAAGCATAATTTTCACCAGTGAAGAAAGGGGCTTTATTGGTTGAGCATCCTTCTTTACTAGCCATCTTGGGAACCTAGGATCTCCTTTCAGTTGTTAGACTTGTACAAAGGAACCGGCTCTAATACCAATTGTTGAATCTCTAATTAAACTGAGAGGGGGGGGGGTGAATCAGTTTAATACATTCCTGATTTTTAAACTTTTCATTAAACTTATTTACACCTTCATTTCAAACTTTATTTGATGTGAGAGTAATTTTAGAATGTAATCAGAAAGTATTAGTTTAATAGAGCAGTAGACTTAATATGAGAGCAGCAAGTATTAAGCAAATAATACATATCGGATCAATACATAAATATCATGCACAGAGACACCAGATATAAGTGGAAACCCATAAAGGGAGAAAACCACATATTATTATTGTTGTGATGCAAAGGCAAGCTCCAACTCCCTCTCACCACTGTTTTCTGCAGGCACCAACCTACAGGAGGCTCCTACCTCAATTCTACAAGCTACAACTTTCAAGGAAGCACCAACTCCCTTCAGTTTTCTGCAGGCACCAACCTACAGGAGGCTCCAACCTCAGTCAGCTACAACTGAGAGCTATCAAGCTGCAACTTGATAGGGAAGCTCCAACTTCCTCATTTTCTAAAACTGAATGTTTGCTGATTTACCTCAGATATCAGCTCTGTTCTGTAGCTTCTCTTAATCTTCTCTGCCTTCTATATTCTGCATTCTCTCTATATATGCTCTCTCCCTTGCTCTCAAAAACTCACTCTGCATATCAAGATGATATTATTTATAGATTTCCTCACATGATTGTTTGTATTCTGCTTGGAATTCGAAATGGAAAGTCATGTCTCTTTGCCTTCTGCCTTCTCACTCCTTTTATCAGCTTACTCAGAAATTATAATTGTAGGTGTCAATTTTAACATTACAGTGGGAGTTTGTTTTCTCTCGGAGACTTGCCAATGCATCACAAACAATAAAAACAATTAAAACATTTACATTCAAATTACAATATGAATTCCAGCTCACTTATTTTGTCTCTTGGTTTGTTGCGCATTTGTCTTTTATGTGACTGTGTTTTGACTCTTTTCTGCTCTGTATGCTTTTCTGTCCTCTGCTGTAGTGTATTTGTTGCATACGTGTAACAGTGCTTTTATATCAGTGCCTCTTAGAAAAATGCGTGACTGCTGACTTGCAACAAGTGTCTTGTTGATGTGGAACATTCCGCAAACGGAACGGACATATATCACAGTCATTGTATATTTATAATCGCCCTCCCATTAGGCCGAGGCCCGTGGGTTCACAGCCCATGTGACATATTTTAATACAACTGCAACCGTGTTTTATATATCTAACAACAATCCTTTTATATATAAGCAATCACCCTCCACTTTAAGCCTTTGGTCTTATATTACAATCCAATAAGTCGAATCACAACCACTAATACATGAAAGGGTCGGGCCCCACATCTCCGTCGGCGGATCGGTGGTGTCAAACGAAAACTTGCGATTGCGATTGATCAAACGGACGCGATGACCACATAAAACATGGCTCATATCGCAATCGGGTCCAAACTTTGAACACATGCAATCGGGACGCATTATAGAAAAGTTCCGATTGCGATCAAAACACGGATGCGATTTGCACAAATTAACTCCTGCATATAACAGGATCGAGTCCGCCACTTCAATCGCAACATATTACAAAGTCGTGCGATCAATCGGAGAGTTCTGATTGCGATTGAGATTCTGGACGCGATTGAACCAATTAATTCCATCGTATAATCGCCATCGGGTCCGCCACTTGATCAGAGCATATTACAAAAAACTTGCGATCAATCGGAAAGTTCCGATTGCGATTGGGAACTCGGATGCGATTAGCTCATAAACTGTGGCATATAACTCGATCGGGTCCGGCCTTTGATCGGAGCATATAACAAAAGACTTGCGATCAATCGGAAAGTTTCGATTGCGATTGGGAACTCGGATGCGATTGGCTCATAAACTGTGGCATATAACTCGATCGGGTCCGGCCTTTGATCGGAGCATATAACAAAAGACTTGCGATCAATCGGAAAGTTCCGATTGCGATTGGGAACTCGGATGCGATTGGCTCATAAACTGTGGCATATAACTCGATCGGGTCCGACCTTCGATCGGAGCATATAACAAAAGACTTGCGATCAATCGGAAAGTTTCGATTGCGATTGGGGAGAGGTCCCACCATCTAAAACTTCGTTTTGTGCGCTCCATAATATAACGGACATATATGTATACTTTGCCAAAGGGTTAAGCGATTCCCGGAATATGGTTTATATATTATATGTGCTCCGCCGGTTGGAGAGTGCGATTCCCGGAATATGGTTCTGTATTATATGTGTAACGCCCGGCTGGAGTCTGCGATTCCCGGAATAAGATTCGTGTTATATTATATGTATAATGCTCGCTGGAGTGTGCGATTCCCGGAATTTTTTAACTGCTCTCTGCCTCTGTCTCTGCTTCTGTCACTCTGCCTCTGTCTCACTGTGCTTCTATGACTGTTACATTTTGACTGTCTTCTTGCTGCCTCTATTGCTTTCGTTGTGCCTCTTTTGCCTTCCTTTGCTTCAGCGCTGCCTCTTTTGCATGAGTGCTGCCGCCTTTTCCATCAACGACAATATTTCCAACACCGAGTACCTATTTTTTTGAGGTAGAACAAAATCATCCGATTTTGAGAAGTGTTGATTTACAATACATATTTTTTAGCATATTTTTGACACTTTTAATTTTCTTATGTATAAAGTATGAACATTTTTTTTTAAATATTAGTGATTTTCACATTAATTTTGAAAAGGGTTGATGCAAAATCAACCAATTTTTTGAAGGGCTTATTTTTTACACTTTCAATTTTCGTATCTATCAAGTATGAACATCGTTTTTTGAAGTTAGTGATTTTCATGTTGATTTTGAAAAGTGTTGACGCAACATCAACTCCCTTTTTTAGAGGGATTATTTTTTACACATTAAATTTTCTAATGTATTAAGTGTATATAATTACTTTTAAATGTTGGTGATTTTCATGTGGATTTGGAAAGCCTCAACATTTTTTAAGGCATATTTTTGACACTTTAAATTTTCTTATGTCATAAGTATACACATTTTCTTTTTAAATGTTGATTATTTAACCATTTTTCAAATTGGCTTATTCCTCTTGTTTTTTGTATTAAGATATTTGCTTTTTAAAGTTTTTCCCAACTTGTTTTTATTTTATTTTATTTACAATGTTTCTTTATAATGAAATTTTTAAATTTTGTTTCAAAGTTTAAAAAAGTAATAACATTAATGTTTTGAGGTTAGGACTTTTTATTTATTTATATATCGTTAATTAATACTCCAATACAAATAAAATGATTGTCACTAAAAAGTAATAGGTTTAGACATTCGACCAAAAATACACATTTTGCATACAAATATAATTAAAAAAATTGGAAAATTAACAAATTTAATGAATTTTACCATGAATTTTATATCCAAAGATGATGTCATTTGAATTTTTTTTTTTTACCAAAAAAATGATTCAAATAAAATTTTATAGAAAAATAACAAAAAAAAAATGTTAAAAAATAAATAAAACATACAATTAAAAAAAAAAATCTTATATATATATATATATATACATACAATTAAACAATAAAAAAACATCAAAACAATCTTTTTAAAATTAAAAAAATGAAAAAAAAATATAAAAAATAAAAATAAAAAACATTAAAAACAATTAAAAGAAAACATTAAACAAAATAAATGAATAAAAAAAAAAGAAAAAAGAAAAACCCTACCCAAGGCCCCATAGGCAACCTAGGTGGGGTTAGTTAATTCTCAAAATCGACCATCTCTACCCAAGGGGCGAGAGGCTACAACGAGGGAGGAGGGAGAGGGGGAGGGGGCGGCGGTGCGCTCCACAAAATCCATCTGCCCTTTCCCACAAACTCTCAGGCCTCATGGGCAGGGATGGGTGATTCTCAAAATCAGCCATCCCCGCCCAGGGGGCTCTAGGTCGCCCACCATGGTGGGAGGAGTTGCACGAGCCCCCGGAACCCTAACTCATGATCCCTCAAGCCTCTTGGGTGGGGACAAACGATTCTGGGAATCAACCATCCCCACTTAAAAGGCATGAAGGGCCATGAGCTTGAGTGGAGGGCATTGCAAAAGGACACCCTGCCCTGGCCCGTGACCCCTCACGCCCCTTGGGTGGGGATGGTTGATCCTAGAATCAACCTTCCCTGCCCATGAGGGCGAAGGGGTCGCGAACTAGGGCAAAGGAGGCTCGTGCAACTCTGCACCCCTAGTCCATGGCCCCTAAGCCCCCTAGGCAGGGAAGGTAAATTTCCATAATCAGTTATCCCCACCCAAGAGGCCCAAGGGGTCATGATCCAGGGCAAGAACAAGCCCCCTCTGCTTTGGCTCGCAATCCCTCAGGGCCACCAGCCAGGACGAAAGAGGATCGTGTTGTCATCCCCACCCAGAAGGCCCAAGGGGGTGCGAGACTCTGATACCACGGAGGAGTTGTCTTGAAATGATACCAAGTACAATACATACACCAACAAATAGAATTGTACCTTATTCTGTAGAGACAAAGGTTTCTTTATGATCGAGTGGCTCTGATCCATCGACAACGACTAACATGTCATAGCCTCTTAACTTGATATAATCTAGTGATGATCAAAATTCAAAAGTGAGAAGCTTAGTTTTGTAGATATAAAATAAAATAAATTTTACATTAATATCCATAAACTAACAAGAAGTCAAAGAGCCTAAAAGGTACAATCAATTGTAGATATATACAGAAAAGTGTTGAGGCATGTACTTTGAATCATAGTTACCAAATTCGAATTCGAATACGAATTCGAATTCGATTCAGTACGAAAAAAATTCGACTGTAAAAAATTCAATATGGAAAAAATTCGAGAATATACATCTTATAAAAATCAACATATTATTTTTTTTTTTTCAAAATTATATAAAATTTTTAAAAAAAATTCTTATAATAATAACCTTATTTAAATAATACTTAATTGAATTCCAAATCAACTATTAGTAAAATCAATTTGGATAATAACAACTATTAAAAACTAAATTTTTAAATTTTTGAATATTTAAAATATAGAAATTACCTTTTTTTAATAATTTTTTAATTAAAAACTGGTTTTTTTAATAGAGAATTTACTATTTTATAATTAATTTTTTTAGAAATAAAATTTCCATAACATTTTTTTAACAGTTTTTTCATATTTTAAGCTATTCTGAAACTGGTAAATGCTGTGGAATGGCTGTTTATATATATAAAACCACTGAATAGTGACATGGGATGGATGTTTATATGTATATGTTTTACTTTGCCTTTATGAAATAGTGAATGTTGTCGTGGGATAGATGTTTATATATTTATATATTAAGTTCGCTGCTTTACCTTAACTACTTGCTAAATTCAAATATTATTTCGAAGCTTTGGCTGCTTGTTAAATGCAGAGCTGTTCAAAATCGCAAACAACAGTGGAGAAGTTAATTGATTTCACTAAATTCAACCATTATTCAGGAGCGTTGGATGCTCTGCTCGTTAGTTTCGAACATCATCCCAGAGCATCCTATCTTTTTGCTGAGCTGTTCAAAGTCGCAAACGGCAGTGGAGACGTTAATTGATTTCACTACATTCAAATATTATTAGGGAGCATGGGCTATTTGTTAGATTAGAAAATCATTCCGGAGCACCCTATCATTTTGTTGAGCTGTTCAAAATCGCAAACATCAGTGGAGAGGTTAATTGATTTCATCACCCAGAAATTTCGTACCGTATTGAAATATACGAATTAAATCGCGAACAGAATCGTTCCAACGAATTTTCGAACTTTTTCGACCAATACGGCCGAATTTGGTAACTATGCTTTGAATTCCTATGGCCTGCATGTTGAAAATATTTAATTCCTACTTGTCTATGGTTGTAATTCTCCATTTTAGGAGTTTGTTCCTACATAATAGGAATTAGCTAGAATATAGTTTCTCCTAGTTTAGTGTGTGGTTGAGAGAATCTCTCAACCACACTACTGTACGTCTAAGATAGAATTCCTATCTTGAGACTTTAGCTTGTATAATTATGTGTGTAATTCCTTCATTCATAATATAGAATATAGAGTGTGTGTATGTGTGTATACACTCTCCAGGTTCTCACCTGGAGAGCTATTTGATCAATAGCTGATTTTAACATGGTATCGGAGCTTCAAAGCCCGTAAGGGCCTGGGCCTCGGCCCCTCGTGGGCTGAGGGAAATAACAGAATGAGAGCTTTGTTTTTTTATTTGTTTGTTTGTCCATCGAGCTCAGTTTTTTGAAGCTGTAGCGATTTGGTGAGGCTACATGGTTTGGAGGCTGCGTGCTTTGTGCACAGTGTGCTATTTTGAAGTCCGATCTGGCTGATTGCTTTGTGCACAGATCGGAGGACGCTGCCAGATCCAAACGGTGCAGCTTGATCGAAGGGCACTGTTGTGTGGAGAGTCTGAGCGCAGTAGAAGCGAGAGGCACTGTTGCATCGTGGAAGAGCCTTGATCCCATGGTTAAAAGGAAAGTGAGGAGCCTCTGTGAAAGATCTGTTTAATTGTATACTCGGGACAGAATATTGAAACGATTTGCAGTTTGCTCCTTTGCAAAATCGGGTGGAGCGCTGTTGGTGACAGGTCTTGGGATGCGCCATACAGCTGTCAAATACATCGAGAGGGGGCAGAAGATTGATGAAAATGTGCAGAGAGAAATCATCAAGCATCGTTCTCTAAAACATCCAAACATTGTTCGCTTCAGAGAGGTCATATTAACACCGACCCATCTAGCAATTGCGATGGAATATGCAGCAGGGGGTGAGCTCTTTGAACGGATATGTAACGCCGGCCGCTTCAGTAAAGACGAGGCACGTTTCTTCTTCCAACAGCTTTTAAATGGTGAATTGTATATTTAATTTAATTGTTTTCGAGACAGCGTCGAATTGGATGACATGGATCTGGAAAACGATGCAGACCTTCACGGCAATAGCAGTGGACAGTTCGTGTGTACTATTTTACTGCAGAAACTGGATACTGGAATATGGTTGTGGCAAGCTACTTACGTGGGCTTGGCTGGAAGAGACAAAAATTTCGAAATGTGATGGACATGAGGGCCGGCCTTGGCGGGTATGCTACATCACTGCTGGATCAGCATATTGACTGCTGGATAATGAATGTAGTTCCTGTAAGTGAACCAAACGCGTTGCTTGTGATTTACAACCATTGCCTGTGAACCAACAGATCTTCCACCAAGCCATCATTGGCGCTTCCAGAGGTGGCCATGGCTGAAAGTAGCACTGCTAATAAGGTGTTGAACGACAAGAAGAGATTGGCAACAAGCGGAGCAAACATCGCCCGTGCCTACACAGTCCAGTGTGGCACATGCCAAGTCCCTTACAATTTCACTGGCTGCCAAGATCTGGCCAAGACCAAGAATGTGCCATTTTTGTCCGAAGATCTGAAATTAGAGTGCGAGGGAAAGGACAAATACAAGTGTGGCTCTAATGTTTTCTGGAAATGGTAACTGTGATTGAGTGCTGCTCATAAATATCAAGCACTATTTTTTGTATAAAAGCATCTGCCATGCCATTCAGGCTGGGTTCTTTTTTTCCTTGGGAAAAGTCTGATTGTTCTTTTTTTCTTTTTTTTCTTCGTGGGCTGAGGAAAAAATTTTCTGATGTTGGGGACAAGATGAAAGAGACGGGAGAGCAAGCCTTGAAAACTACAGGTGATACATATGATTCTGCTAAAGAGTCTATGAAGAGAGTAGGAGATTATGTGCACCGAACTGCAGAGGATGCCAAGGGAAGTTTTAGGGTTAAAGAACATGAAGAAGACCAGCGTACGGTGGGCCTGCAGAAGGTGGAATATTCTTTGTATTTTTGGTGAATTTGGTGGCATAGGAAATAGTAATTCTTGGGCAGAGATAGAGAAATTAAAATCTGAAGAGTTTATGCTTTTATTTAGTTTCTTGGAATCATGCTTAAAGATTATTGAGCCTAGCTAACTCAATGTAGGTAAAGTTATTTTGTTAGAATTAGCTACTCTAACAAATGACAGGTGAAACGTGGAGTTCCAAGAATTTACTTGATAACGACAAAGATGCCCAAGATGTGAACAATGCAAAGACGAGGTAAAGCCGCAGCAACAGCGTTTATGGTGGACAGCAAAAATAGATGTTTGTTTGAGTTAGTATGGTTTGTGGAATAGACTCCCTAGCATGTTATAAGGAAGTCCAGTTGTTGTAATGGTCATTGTATGTACCCAGAAACTCCAAATGTTGAAGTATGGAATGTAAGCCTGATAAAGGCATTTGAAAGTTCGTGGTGATCTTAAAACCACTTTGTAATGGTTTATGGTCAGCCTGAAACCATCTTTTGTCACTGTAAAGTGATGGTTGGTGGTGATCCAGAAACCATCTGTAGAGCCTTTGTGGCTGCTTCTGTCACTGTAAAGTGATGGTTGGTGGTGATCCAGAAACCATCTGTAGAGCCTTTGTGGCTGGTTGCCTTTGTGGCTTGAGGGGCCTTTGTGGCCGTACGTACACGAGTGGCCACGTGTGCATGAGAGCTGTGTGCTCAATTTTAGCAGGTGGACTGCAGTAACACCTAGCCTCAGATGATTCATAAATCTCTGAGAAGAAGGGGGTTGGTGTGCTTTCTTAGCTGACAGTTGTGCTGAGAAGTACAATTGGCGCGACTGTTCAGTACACACTCGTGCCAATGCACCAAATCACGGGAATGGCGCGGAAGCGCACGATTTTTTATTCAGGAAGACACCAACTCAACTTCATGGGGGTCCGCGGGAAGCCTCAACTTCATTTGACGATTTGCGGAGAAGCAGGTCGGAGAAGTTGCGGACCTATCCGGGAGAGGTAGATTGGAAGATCCGCGGGAAGCCTCAACTTCGTTTGACGGTTTGCGAGAGGAGCAGATCGAAGAAGTTGCGGATCTGTCCGAGAGAGGCAGATTGTGTTTTGGAGGTTCTGCACATGCAATTCGCCTGATGGTGGTGGATTTTTAGGTACATATATGCAGTGAAAAAGGTCGACAGAATCATGTATGCGAAGGACATCCTACAGGACTAGCAGTTGCAGCGGTTGGTACCCATGCATTCCGGTGGATGGTTGCTTTTTTATATGGACGTCGACATATTCTTTGTTATTTTTTACCACAACCAGACTTTGTGAATCACTATCATGACAAGTAGTCATTAAGGGGGGGTGTTGGAAATATTTAATTCCTCTTGTCTATGGTTGTAATTCTCTATTTTAGGAGTTTGTTCCTACATAAAAGGAATTAGCTAGAATATAGTTTCTCCTAGTTTAGTGTGTGGTTGAGAGAATCTCTCAACCACACTACTGTACGTCTAAGATAGAATTCCTATCTTGAGACTTTAGCTTGTATAATTATGTGTGTAATTCCTTCATTCATAATATAGAATATAGAGTGTATGTATGTGTGTATACACTCTCCAGGTTCTCACCTGGAGAGCTATTTGATCAATAGCTGATTTTAACACTGCAAAAATAAAGAAAACCAACATCAGACTCACCAAGTTCATTGTAATGAGGTGATAATGTAAATAGACGAGTGCATGATCACAAGTTTACTGACCGCCCTGACGTTGTAAAGTTCGATCCTAGTTGAATCTAATTTGAATACAAAACTGTATATATCACTTCAGTATTCACCATTCGGTTTTACATGGCCATTTGAATTTAAAATGTATATATCATCACATCAATATTTTCCATAGGGTTTTATCTGACCATGTTTTGTTTGCACTGATGGTGAGAGAGCATGCCCAGAAATAGCATTTGCTTGAAACAAAATTAATTTGATAAATTTGCTTTTTGTTTTTTCTTAATGAAAATGGTACCAAACCATTACAACTCGATGGTGGTTATTTCACATGCCATAATAACATATATAAATGATTTATGGTAGATTTTATCTATTGATGGTTTCGTTTTTCTGGAAAAGAACAAAATTGTCATAACATTGTTTATAATTTTTTATTTTCTTTTTAAAGCTATCAAAACCATTGATACTAAAGAAAGATAACGCCTATGGTTATCTGATTTTATCTACTCGTTATTTTTTTTTTAATTTTATTTTAAATTTATAGAAAACATTACATAATATTGTTAAAAAAATATACAAACCTAACCTAATTATAATTTTTTTTTTCAACATTATACGATCTTTTTCTAACAAAAGAAAAGAAAAATTAACCTAAAACTAACACAACTTCATTGTCATCAAGTTAGATTGTAGACCGCGTACATGGTCACATGGTTAAATTATAAATGCACAGTTCAATTAAGAGGAATATTTGGATTAAGCAAGAGTGAATTCACCATTTGTACTACTGCGAGATTTTGTTTTAAAATCATGTTAGCATACTCATGGGCGAGTCTTTTCAGTTTTTTTGTTCCATTGGATTGTGGTAGGTTCATTTGATCTTGCTTCAATTAGTCGATAAGAACTGACCCCTTATGCAACGAAGGTAGACTCGTGTGAGTTTGTGTGAAAAGGACCGATCCCCTATGTAACAGACTGTCACTGTCTAGCAGCGTACCGTTGGAGAAGCCACGTTGGCTAATAAATAAATAAATAAAATTAATGTAAAACTAACAAAACTCCACGACATTCTTGAGGTCAAAATGCATATAGACATGTACAAGTGTCAATGTACAAATTGATTCATAGGAATATTTAAATATGTTAATGCATATATTACTAGTGACTTCACCATTTCAGAGTTGTACCAGCACATAATTTTGTTTTAAATTCATGGTAGCACGGGAAATGTAATCATGCATGGTAGCACATAATTTGTTTTGAAACGTAATGGTAGCATGGGAAACGTAATCATGCATGATAGCAAGTGATTTTGTTTTATTTATGTAAGGTAATTTTATGAAAAAGAATTAGAGGTTGAATCAACACATTTACAAAGCTTTTCACAAGAGGTGGAGGCAGGAATTAAAAAGTTGAAAGTAGGGAAGGCAAAGGGCTTGGTTGAACTTCAAGCAGAATATCTAAAGTGGGGAATGAACATTTTGGCACCCCACATCATGGAAATATTCAACAACGTCATTCAAGAAGGATTCCCAAGGGATTGGACAACTAGTCTAGCAATTCTGCTTTTTAAAAGTAGAGACATTAATAATCCTTCCAACTATAGAACCATTATGATCAATCCTTTGTTTGCAAAGCTTTTCAGTGGCATGGTAGAAAATAGAATCAGTAAGTGGCCAGAAGTAAAAGAAAAGAAGGCAAAAGGGCAAGCAGGTTTTAGGCCGAAACATTCTACAGTAGATTATGGGATCACACTGAGACACATTGTTGAAAAGGTTTGGGGGAGCAAAGAATAAGTATTTTGCTGCTTTGTTGACTTCAAAAAGGCATTTGACATGGTCCCTAGAGATAAGTTGTGGCATAGAATGGAAGAACTTGAAATTATTTTACAATATAGAGCTGTCGTCCATAGGCTTTATGAAGAGGTGAAAGTCAAAATTAGAACTTCAGCAGGCATTTCAGAAAGTTTTAGAAGTGACATCAGAGTCAAGCAAGGTTGCCCTTTATCCCCTACCCTTTTTGGTTTATATATTGACAAATTGGAAGCGTGGCTAAATTTGCAAGGTGGGGATGGTGTTCAATTGGGGGAGTTTGCGATAAATCTTCTTCTATATGCCGATGATCTTGTGCTAGTTGCTAAATCAGCCCATGGATTGCAGACTCACCTATATGCCCTTGAGCATTTTTGTAAAGCGATGGGGATGCAAGTCAATACCAGTAAGACCAAAATAATGATTTTCTCTAATAAAAGGAAGCAAAGCCAACATACGTTCTTCTTTGAAGGCAACATTCTTGAAGAAGTAAATGAATACAAGTACCTCAGGATCGATTTCAACAACAAGCTTAATTGGGAGGATTGCAGAAAGAAAAGAATTTTAGGAGGGTGGAAAGCATTATATGCACTTCAAAATAGATGTAGAGAGGGAGAGTTATGGGATTGGAACATGATCAAAGTACTTTTTGGACTCCTAGTTTGTTCAATGATATTATATGGGTGTGAATTGTGGGCTAGCAGCATCCCTGTTTCAAAATGGAAACAAATTGAAAAAATTCAAAAAAATTTGATCATGAGCAAGTTCAAAATAAAAAGTTTGGTTCCCTATGAGATAATGTTGAGTGAAACAGGGGTAGCTCCCATCGAAGCAATTGCCATGGTGCGTCTTATAAGGTATCTAAAATGAATTTAGCAAATGGGAGAAGGTAGATGGCCAAAAGTTATCTTCAATGAAGGTATGAGTGAAAGAAAGAAATCATGGATGAGACAAAACAACAAATGGATGCAAAAATGGAATATTTACTTGAATGCAAGTCCCACAAATAGCAAGGAGTTAAAGAATTTTGTGCTGGAGAAGTTCCATAAGGGTATATGGGGAAAAGAGTTGGGTATAAAGAAGAAGTATTATGTTCAGGAATTCAACCCCACCTGCAATCTCCAACAAAAATAATACATTGGAGCTAGCATTTCGTAGAGAGAAAATGTTCTTATTGCTCAATTAAGAACTAGCTCACATCAACTTCTGTGTGAAACAGGACGGTGGAAGAGACCTAAAGAATATTGGGAAGAAAGGGTATGTACTTTTTGCACTTCTGGGGAAGTGGAATTAGAAAAACATTTCATTTTGGAATGTGATGCTTTCAGAGACATCATGGACGGTTACTGCAGTATGTTAGCATCAATTTTGTGGCATTGTCTTTTTAGTGATGGAACTATTAGAAGGTTGGGTCAGCTCATCATCAATTTGAGTAAGAAAATGATTGAATTACAAAAGGAAAAAAACAAGGAAGCTGGTGGTCCCATAGACTATTTTTAGTCTTGTGGACGTTAAAATATCATCCATTCATTCATGCAAAAAGGTTGAAATCTACACGAACCAAATATGTATTTTGGAATTGATCATCCCCGTTTAGGAGGCCCAAGGGGTTGCAGGCTAGGGTGGGTGGGGTTGCAGGAGACTTTACCATTTTGGTTTGTGCCCCTTGGGTGGGGATAGCTAATTATGGGAATCAACCATCTCCATCTAGGAGGCCCGATGAGCCGCGGGATAGGGTGGCTGGCGATGTATGAGCCCCCTATGCCTTGGCTTGCGGCCCTTCGGACCCCCTGGGCAAGGATGGATTATTTTGGGAATTGACCATTCCCACCAAAGAGGCCTGAGGGGCCACGAGCTAGGGCAGACAGGGCTGCACGAGCCCCCTCCACCTTGGCTTGCAGTTGTTCGGCCCCCTAGGCAGGAAAGTTGATTTCAGAAATCAATCTTCCCTTCGCAAGGAGCCGAGAGGCCTTCTGATGGGCATGTAATTTTTTTTAATGTATTTTTTTTTTAAAGTATCTTTTTGTTTTTAATTTTTTTAATGTGTGTGCTTTTTTAATTGATTTTTATTGTAATTTTCTTAAATTTTATGATTTCTTTTCATTATTTTTTAAATATTTTTTATTTTTTAAAATTTTTTATTTTAATGATTTTGTTTTAATTTTTCTCCTTTTAATTTTATTTTAATGTTTGTTTTATTTATTTATATTTTAAATGAAAAAAAAAATAATTTATTTTGTGTGTGTGTGTGTGTTTTTTTTTTAATCCAATTTGGTTTTATTTATTGTGTTATTTTATTTATTTTTTTCTTAAATTTTGTTTTTTTGGAGATATTATTTTTTCCATTTATTTTTTAATATTTTTATATATTTTAATTTTTATAATGTGTTTTTTTAATTTATGAGTTATTTTTGTTGTTGTTTTTTAAATATATTTTTTATATTTGATTTTTTAAAATATGTTTTAATATATGTTTTTATTTATTTTTCTATTATTTATTTATTTATTTTTGGTTTATTTTTGTCATTTTCTTAGTTTAGGTTTTAATTTTTATTTTATTTTTTCAAGGTTCTCCACTAGCAACCCCGACCTTATTATGTGTCAATTTAATAGATTATTTTAAAGTTTTTTGTTATAATGAATCAAGTCCAGCCCCACAATGTATCAATTTCATAGTTGATTTTTAAGCTATCAATTTAATGGTTGATTTTTAGATTTTTGTTGTGATGTGTCAAGTTGTCTTAGGCTAAGATTTTAAAATAGCTATATTTTAGCATTTAAAAAAGAAATTACTCTTCATATAATGACTGAGGTATTTTTTCCAGAATGCCATGATTAAAATATGTTAAAACTTAAGGTTTTTTGTAGTCATAACCTTTGGTTTTAATTCCATGGTTGAAAATTTATCAAAAATTTAAGGGTTTTTTGAGTGATGATATTATCTTTAATGTTATGGTTGAAAATAATTATAATATTTTATCTTTAACATCATCGTTGGAAATTGTTCGATTTTTAAGGATTTTCAGAGACGTGATATTTAATCGTTAATGACATGTTTGAAAATCGTTTGAAAATCATTGGAATTTTAAGGTTTTTCGGAGCCTCATATTTTACCTTTAATGTAATTCCTAAAAAATGTTTAAAATTTACCTTTAAAAAAAAGGATATTCCAACATCAACACTTTTTGTTTTCAAAGTGTTTTTTGCACAAAAAAAATTGGGTTTTATTGGCTTTTACTACCATTTTAAAAAATGTTGAAATATTATTTAAAAAAAATGTTATTCCAACATCAACACTTGTTTTTCATGTTTTTTTTAGGCTTCTGAACTAGAGTTCTTATTTTTTCATGGTTTTTTTTGAGCTTTTGGGCTAGAATTCTAATTTTAAGTTTACATTTGTGGTTTAATAGTTGACAATGTTACTCCTGATTTTTCTCTTTTTCAAATTTTTTACAATAAAAAATTTTCCATAAAATAATTTAAAAAAATAATTAACCTTGAGCATCCCATCACTATTCCAAATGACCTTAGAGAGAGAATATTTTTCTCTCTTCCAATAAAATATCATACTCCAATTTAACTCTATACCCATTTGGAGCAGAATTCCAACGTCTAGTAGTAGTAGATCTATTTCTATCTACTCGAGCGTATCCTTAAGAAGCTTCAATTAGCATATTCTTTTGATGTCTAAGATGTTGAGGAGGGAAGGAATCGACCATCATTTCCATTAGCCATCTTGAAACCATATTGAAATGTCAAGGAATCCTATCCTATATTGTATTACAATTACAAGGAAGGGGACATTGAAGGAATCCTATATTGTTTGAGCCCCTCAACTCTCGTCTTGAAATCCACGATCCACTCTCATCCACCAGCTTAGATCTACGTCATGTTCATGGCCAACACGCCATCCAAGGCATATTCTATTTTGACATATTATAATTTTTCCTTAGTTGTAAACTGGTTATACAACTAAATCGCTATTTTCTACATTATTCTTTGCTTTGATTACCCAGTGTAAACCAGTATCTTTAAAAATAGATTTGCTAGCTCAAGCTGAAACATGTTATAAAACTTGATCTTAATCTCACGACCAAGTTGACTAATATTTTATTGAGTGATCAGTGTCTTGAGAAATCGTCAATGACGCTGATTCCCACGTTTTCATTACGATGGTCTAAATGTAATACACAGTCTCATTATAATAATAGAATACAGTTGTATTTGCTTGTGATTCAAACCTATCTGCATCGTTGATCAACAACACTAAAACTATATATAAATATTCCACGTTCCCGCAAATTGGAACCTAGAACGAAACTTCCCTGTACCATTAGAATCCTTCGGCATTGACTGCAATTAGGTGGGCTGTGATGGATTTATAAATACCATCTCTCCCACTCAAATACTGCCCGACTTTTTAAGGCGACGAGGCTTATAATAGTATAGTAGATCATGGATATTAATTCCAAGAATCAGCAGCCACCAAAGTTAGGAGATAGGATAACAATTCTGAGCATTGACGGAGGGGGCATGCGTGGGATTATTCCAGCCACTATCCTCCAGTTTCTGGAGGAAAAGCTACAGGTATTATAAATTAGTTATTTTTTTACGTAAGAAAAAATGCTGTAGTATTACCGTTCATATTCAATCAAATAGCAGTGATTAAGGCTTCGATTATATCATGACAATCTATTTCTATTATATAGCTGATTTATCAGTTTGTAACTTCCTGAAACTTGGCACAGAGAATAGATTTTTGAATGATCGGAGAATAGAATAGAATATTATTATATACAAATTAATTTAAATATTAAATATTAAAAATTAATAATTGATCAGTTTTAAATAAATCACAAATCAAACTATGATTAGTAAAGTTAATGAATATTAATTATTCAAATTATTACAAAATGAAATAAATTGAAAACCATAATAAAATATTAGTATAAATAAAAAATATTAAATTAATATAAGATGAGGTTAATATAGTTATTTATCTAAAGATAAAATGTAAGTTAATAATTTATTATTATTATTTTATATTTTAATATATATGTGTGTGTTTTTATATTTAAATTTACGAAAAATAAAATCGTATACATTTTGACAATTTGTTTTATATTTTACAATAAAAAAAACTTTATATACCAATTTAATGTGTAAATTGATTTTAAATTTAAAATTAAATTTATAATATTTTATTTAATATTGGAATAAATTTTTTATTTATTAACTTTTAATAAAAGAGGCATTAGTTCCATTGCTAGTACTATTGGGGTCCAACTTACTTTCTAGCTAAATTTGTAGCCAATAAGCTTAAACTTTTTGTTGGTCGAATTTTTTCCTTTGTCAAAGGCTCATCCTCTTTTATTAGTGAGTTGAAAGGCATTAGATTGGATCCTGATGACAAATTTGTAAGTTTTGATGTTGTTTCATTATACACTTGTATTGCCATTAATGAGATTATGGGTGTCATCAATAGGCTATGGGTGTCATTAATAGAATCAACGATCGTGATACTGCCCATCTGGTTGAGATTTGTCTCACCTCGACCTTCTTCAGTTTCAAGGGTGAATTCTATGAGCAAACCTGTGGTGTGGCCATGGGTTCCCCCCATCCCCTGTTGTGGCTAATATTTTCATTGAGGACTTTGAATCTAAGGTCCTCTCCTCATCCCTTTTCCAACCCATACTTTGAAAATGTTCGTAGATGACACTTGTGTTGTATGGCCTCATAGCCAGGAGAATTTGCAACATTTCTTTAACCATTTGAATAACCAATTAGACTCATTAAAGTTCATTATGGAATGTGAAGTTGATGGTAGTCTGCCATTCCTCGATGTTCTTATCTCAAGAAAAGATGATTGTTCTTTTTCTCATCAGGCCTTTAGAAAGAAAACACACACTGAGCAATATCTTCATGCTAGTTCTCATCATTTCCCCACTCAAAAGATAGGTGTTCTCAACACCTTAGGTACCAGAGGTTTGAGAGTCGAGCAACATCTAGAAGAAGAAAAATCCCACTTTTTGAGCGTTTTTGATAAGAATGGCTATAGCAATTTGGAAGGCCTTAGAGCTTTTCAAAAGGCAGAAAAAGGTCTTAGAAATAGAAAATATTCTAGTGAGTGGTTATCGGGAGTTCGACTCCCATTTATTCGAGGGACTGTGTATAAGATCGCTAGGATCCTCAAGAAACATAACGTTTCTTCGAATTTCAAGCCCCTTCATACTATTCAGAGTTCTCTAAAATCGGTTAAAGACCGAGTGAGACCTAGGGAAGGTAAAGGTGTTTATCTAATTCCTTGTTCCTGTGGAGCTCCATACATTGGTGAAACTGATCGTTCCATTAATTAGAGGATTCATTAGCATGTGGCGAATCTTAAGCATGGTAAGTCATGCTCCTCTCCCTTAGTATAGCATGCAGAAAAGTCGAAGCATCACATTCACATCGAAGAAGCTAAGGTAATTGCTAAGATTGATCATTTTCATCACCCTAAGTTGACGGAAGCATTAGAAATTGAAAAGAGGCCTGTTAACCCAAATAGAGATGATGGATGGAGTGTTAGTAGATGTTGAATCCCGACCCTTCATCCTTAGTCGTTGTTTAGCCTTTGTGCCCTTCCCCCCTTTTTAGTCTTTGTTTAACCTTTGAGCCCCTCCCCCTTTTTGATCACTTATGAAACTCTTTATATACTTATATTTTGAAATAAGAAAGACATTTGTTTTTACTATTTACTATTTAATAATATTAATCCCTTTTCATTCTTTTTTTATCTATTTTTTATTTTATTTTATTATTATTTTACTATTATTTATTTATTTATTTATTTATTACATTTTCTATTTATTTTATTTTTACATTTCATATATAGATATATATGTAATTTTCGTAATTGTATTTTATAATAATAAATAAATAAATTCAAAAGCCCTATAGTTAAAATAAATAATAAATAAAAACAAAAATTAAATAAATAGTAAATAAATAAATAATAATAAAATATAATATAATTAGCAACTAATCACACTATATTAAATATAACAATAAAATACATTTAGTTCATTTTCTTTCTCTAGTTAAATTAGCTGTCATAGCTTAAAGGCTAGTTGGATCCTTTCTCCATCTTTTTAAACCTATCATAACTTCATGATCATATGTGATTATTAAGGAAAGCAGTTTATTTACAATATATTTTCATTTAATTGATTTTTTTTTAAATTAAAATTAAGCTAAAAAATTATTGAGATTAAAATACCTAAAATTTCATAAAAATATACTTTTATTTAATTAAATTTATTTAAAAAATAAAATTAAACTAAAAAAAATTCATCGTTTAATTAAATTTATTTAAAAAATAAAATTAAACAAAAAAATTCATCATTATATGTGATTATGATTATTATCAAAAGCATTTTTTAACCAATTATAGATAATATAAACCAAATTCCAAAAATTATGAAGATATTGAAATGAATTCAACAGTAAGTCCACACTAATTCTTTTATTTTAATTCCATGTAACCTGTATTTATGTACACAACCGTGCAATCAGGTAATGAGATTTGTTAATGCAGAGCGCTTATTCTATTTTCGTTTTCATCGTTTCTTTTCTTCTTGGTTGGGTTAACCGTTGTAAAATTTTAGTAAGTAGTTTAACAAGTTACACGTTATTTACAACAGGAAATTGATGGCCCAGATGTCCGAATAGCCGATTATTTTGATGTAATCGCTGGAACTAGCACTGGAGGACTGGTCACTGCAATGCTAACTGCTCCAAACAACCAGAGTCGTCCACTGTTTGCTGCCAACGATATTACCAAATTTTATCTGGACAACAGCCCTTCTATTTTTCCCACGTGAGTACAAAAGAAGCATTATTTTCCTGTGAACGTTTATTTGAAATTTGAATAGATAGGTGAATCAGTTGGAATTGAATGATTGTGTACAGAGGTTTCTTGGCGGATGCAAGGCTTGTAAAGGGGCCCAAATATAGTGGGGTTTACCTGCACAATCTCATCAAAGAGAAACTGGGAGATATACGGTTACACCAGACGCTAACCAACGTTGTTATTCCAACCTATGACATCAAATCACAGGAACCTGCGATATTCTCAACTTTTGCGGTAATCTCTGGTTCTGACCTAAATCATATAAACTGGGTACTGTAAATAAAAGAAATGATTTCAAGTGCCAGTTAAAGTAATATAATGTACAAATCTCTTCACAGGCGAAACAAGATGAGTTGAAAGATGCATTTTTATGTGATGTGTGCATTGGAAGTTCGGCAGCTCCCATATATCTTCCTGCTCACTACTTCGAAACACGAGATTCTTCGGGAAATATCAGAGGCTACAACCTCATAGATGGGGGCGTTGCAGCCAACAATCCGGTAACCACATATTTCTTTTTTCCATTTCAGATAAGTCACTTATAGTCCCATGGGAAGTCAACTAAAGGCAAATGGTGAATTAAAATTAAATATTAAATACCATAAAGTAAGTTACAGATTTGCACAATTACAAAATTCAATTTAGCTATTTTCTAAACTCAACACTCTTCAAAACCTTATTACACCTGGATTATACAATCTTAGATATACGATTTCATCAACAATTTTTTATTTTTATATGTTTATTAAATTGGAGACTTTATAATTTTCTAAATGATTTATCATTCTCTGAATTTTCATTACATTTTATCATGGAATATGCGTTGCTGGCTCTCACATTTTGGGAACCCATGATGGTATGTGGTGCATTGATCTCACCTGTGATCATTGTCTGTATTATCAAAGCCTTGGCTAGGTTCAACTTCAAGATTTGGGATTGAGGGTATTGGATTTTGACTGTCATATTATTGGGAATTGATCACATGAACTAACAACCATTATGAGATCCACTCTAAAACTATTCAGAAAAGTAATCATAATAATTTGGAAGTTTACCAACTCTGCAGATTTTAATGTAAAGAAAACCTCAAAACATAAAATGAGGTCTGGTTCTTTCTGCAAAAAATCGATTCTGCTCCCTTAACGTGCTTTGTTTCGTGCAAATCAACTAATCTTGCGTCTGAATAAAATCCCAATTCCTCTTCTATTTATTTTTCCTCCCCACTTGTGTGTTAGTTTGGAAAATTGGCACTGGCCCACAAAAAAACCTAGGATTAAATGTGTTTTCACCATTTAATCTGGAAATTTTTTTCCATTTCCAAAAAACCCAAATCTATGGACAACTATGTAATCTATAGTACGTAATTTATAATTTATAATAAACTTAATTACTGCTTTAGCTAATTACCACTAGGCTCAACCTAGCCTTGGGTTTTCATTTATCCCATTATTTTGACATGGCCTGCAGTTAGCTAGGTTGACCCGACCCGATCTCCTACTCCCCACTGTTGTTAGGCAATGTTGTGTAATTTGGTGTTTTCTGAAATGATATTGCAGACGTTACTTGCGCTAAACCAGGTGACTAAAGAAGCTCTCTTATGCAATCCAGATTTCTTATTGCCACCCTCCAAAACTCAGGTGAATTACAAAGAGATATACATATGTTTATAAGTTGGAATATTTTTGCAGTTAGGATAGGTTGCTAAAGATTCACTAAAACGCACTGCCCTTTGTGAACAGGACAGTAGCAAGTTTCTGGTACTTTCTCTTGGAACTGAACAGAAACCAGGCAGTTATAACGCCATTGATGTTGCAAAATGGGACATATTTGAATGGTTATCCAAGGATGGTCAGGTGCCCATAATTGACATGTTTTCGCAATCCAGTGCAGATATGGTTGACATTCATGCAGCTCTCGTGTTCCAAGCTTTTAAATCAGCGAACAACTATTTAAGAATCCAGGTGCATTATTCCTTATTACTTGTCTAGCTAATTCAGTTCAGAGATATCTCTCTATGTATATAGAGTTCATGACTGGTTCTTGTAATTTGCATGCACTCCATATTGAAAGCTAAAGATTATGTGGAATCAGGTGAAATTATCAAGTAATACAAGCTCAACCGTTCTCTCAACAAAGGAGAATCTCCGTAACCTGGTGAATATAGGTAAAAATCTTTTGGATGATCCCGTTTCAAGAGTGAATATAGAGACCGGTGTGTATGAGAAAGTGGCAGACGAAGGCACCAACAGAGATGCATTGAAAAGGTAAATATGTCGTTTAGAGAACAATGATATATTTTTTAAATGTAATTTGCATTCACATTAATGGTTTTGAATCATGTTTGCGTTATTGAATTGATTTGGCAGGTTTGCGAAGGCACTTTCTGATGAAAGAAAGTTACGATTATCATCTGCATAGTTGTTTTACAGACTTCACTTTTATTGAATTTTGACGGACCTCATGTCTGGAGGTGCATTTAAATAAATGTAACTTATTCTCTACATGAAAGGAAGTTGCGATTATTATCTCCATAATCGACTTCCGGAGCTTGAGAAACGTTACATGTAGAAGAACATCCGAATAAAATTGATTTAGTTTGTGCTGCCTTTGAAACCTAATATATTGATAACTTTTTCACTTTACTGCGTAGTTGGTCTCTTTAATCTTTTAGCTGACTGGTGTGTTTGGAGATGCTTGACTTATTTGTTTTAGTTTACTTACGAAGTTAGTGTGTTTTAGTTTGTAATTCTTCTAAAATTATTAGAACACAAATATGATTTAGTTGAAGAATAATTGCATAAATTTGTCAAGTTGAAAAAGAAAAACAACTAGAATTGAGAATGAAATTGATTCATTAATATTGGTTTGAGAATCAATATATAAAACAACTAAATTAAATTTAGTTGTACATGCAATAACTATAGATAATTAAAGCTAACTGAATCTAAATGTGCTTTATGTTTTGTTAATGTGCACATGCACTACATGCAAGTACTATAGTTAACTAACTAAAGCCAAGTGCACCCCACATGTAAGCACTAGACAAGTGCACATTGCATGCAATCTCTAGAGTTGAACTAAAGCTAATCTAGGTTAACTATGTGCATGTACATCACTCAGTTAACTAGCTAAAGACAAGTGCACGTTGCATGCAATTTCTAAAGTTGAACTAAAACTAATCTAGGTGCATGTACACCAACACCCCCCCTTAAGCATAACTTACGTGAGTGTGATGCAAAATGAGTGAGTCTCGGCGACAAGGCCATTTTAGGTATCCATATAAATTGCATGCAAAGAGGAAAGAGGGAAAACTCAGTGGGAAGAAAAAGCCCCCCTCAAAATATAATACAAAAGTAGAGAAAAGACAACTGCTAGGCAGTCGTGTCATTCACCCCGAGACGATCTCGCAGGAATCAAAACTTCTGCTCAGTGAAAGTCTTGGTGAAGATATCAACAGTCTGCTCGGAAGTAGGAAAGTACTGGAGATTGATGATCCCATCATGGATCTCGAGGAATAAGCTTCATTTTTGGAAGTAGAGGTATCAACTCATATGTTTGAATCAAGGACTGCATTTCCTTATATATGGTTGCATGCCAATATGGACTCCTGCAACTTCGTCATGCATTTGATGATCAGATTCATGTACCCTATATGCATGCATGGGAATGGTTATCTTTAGGGATGCATGCTTGTTCATGTGTGGCTTTAGAGATGCCTTTTTGGATGCATGCATGAGCATACATGGTGTTATAAAATTCTCCTTAGATGCATGCATGGGAATGCATGGCTCTGCGACTGAGAGTGCATGTCGGGCATCATTAAATTGAGACCTCATTAGATCTGCATCATCAACATCATCAATAGTAGAGGAATCAAAGTCCTCTTCTATGTTTTTGAAAGTAGTGTCTTCATCACTAGTAGAGGAAGATATTTCCTCATGTGCGATGCCTTCGGTATTTGACAAGATAAAATTCTCATCTACAACAGGTTCATTAACAATAGAAGAAACAAAGTCTTCTTGTTCAACATTGTCTTCAAAATATTTCTCCACATTATTGGAGTCTTCACCACTTTCATGATTGCTATAATAAATCGATCTCTTTGCCTCCAAATTGTGTTCTTCTAAATCATTTTCATCATCATATAATCCTTTCAATGTGGTCCAGATTTCATGTGGTGATTCAATATTTATGATCTCATAAAAAATCACTAGACACAGATAGACACAATCTTCCATAAGCCATGTCACATCTGTTAAGCCAATCTGACTTCTCATCCTCCGACATTGGTTCTATCTCAATTCCCATGACTACTTGGTACAAGCCTTTGCTCCTAAGATGAAGCAAAATCAATGGCTTCCATTCATAGTAATTGTATGGAGTCATAATAGTGGAAGTTGGGAATTCCATTATTTCACTTTGTAGTTGTAGCATCAATTGTGACAATTATTTAATATTCTGATCCACAAATTAAATCTTCAAACAATTTCCAATTCTATGCTCTTCAAACCTACAAAAAATTGTTCATGCAACTTCTCCAAACCCTTGTAGCTCTAATACCATGTAAAATTATTAGAGCACAAATATGGATCTAGTTGAAGAATAATTGCACAAAATTGCCAAGTTGAAAAATAAAAACAATTAGAATTGAGAATGAAATTGATTCATCAATATTGGTTTGAGAATCAATATATAAAACAACTAAGTTAAGTTTAGTTGTACATGGAATAACTATGGATAGTTAAAGCTAACTGAAGCTAAGTGTGCTTTATGTTCTGTTAATGTGCACATGCACCACATACAAGCACTATAGTTAACTAACTAAAACCATGTGCACACCACATGTAAGCACTTGAGTTAACTAGCTAAAGACAAGTGCACATTTTATGCAATCTTTAGAGTTGAACTAAAGCTAATCTAGGTTAAATATGTGCATGTACATCACTCGAGTTAACTAGCTAAAGACAAGTGCACATTGGATGCAATCTCTAGAGTTGAACTAAATCTAATCTAGGTGCATATACACCAACACCCCCCCTTAAGCATAACTTAGGTGAGTGATGAAAAATGAGTGAGTCCCGACAACATGGTCATCTTAGGTACCCATATACAATGCATGAAAAGAGCAAAGAGATCTAGTTATTATAGCAATCATGAAAGTGGTGAAGACTCCAATAATGTGGAGAAATATTTTGAAGAAAGTGTTGAACAAGAAGACTCTGTTTCTTCTATTGTTAATGAACCTTGAGAGTTTTATCTTGTCGAATAATGAAGACCTCGCACATGAGGAAATATCTTCCTCTGTTAGTGATGAAGACACTACTTTCAAAAACATAGAAGAGGACTTTGATTCATCTACTATTGATGATGTTGATGATGCAGATCTAACGAGGTCTCAATTTAATGATGCCCGACATGCACTCTCAGTTGTAGAGCCATGCATGCATGCATCTAAGGAGGATTTTGTAACACCATGTATGCTCATGCATGCATCCAAAAAGGCATCTCTAAATCCATACATGCACATGCATGCATCCCTAGAGATAACCATTCCCATGCATGCATACAGGGTACATGAATATGATCGTCAAATGCATGATGAAGTTGCAGGGAATCCATATTGGCATGCAACCATTTATAAGGAAATTCAGTCTTTGATCCAAACATGGGAGTTGATACCTCTACTTCCAAAAATGAAGCTTATTCCTCCAAATCCATGGTGGGATCATCAATCTTCATTATTGTTTGAGTTCCGAGCATACTGTTGATATCTTCACCTAGACTTTCACTGAGAAGAAGTTTCGATTCCTACAAGATCGTCTCAGGGTGAAGGACACGACTGCCTAACAGTTGTATTTTCTCTACTTTTGCATTATATTTTGAGGGGGGGTTTTTCTTCCCATTGTGTTTTCCCTCTTTCCTCTTTTCATGCATTGTATACGGGTACCTAAAATGGCCATGTTTCCGGGACTCATTCATTTTGCATCACACTCACCTAATTCATGCTTAGCTGGACATGCAATAACTATGGATAGTTAAAGCTAACTGAAGCTAAGTGTGCTTTATGTTCTGTTAATCTGCACATGCACCACATGCAAGCACTATAGTTAACTAAATAAATCCAAGTGCACACCATATGTAAGCACTTGAGTTAGCTAGCTAAAGACAAGTGCAAATTGCATGCAATCTCTAGAGTTGAGCTAAAGCTAATCTAGGTGCATGTACACCAACAATTCTTTATATGTTAAACGTGTTTAATTTTGTAATTATTTATACGTTATGTATAATTTTGTATCCGAGTTTATTTTATAATGGATTGATTTCAATTTTAAATTTACCTATATATATATATATATATAATTTTAATATTTAATAAACTTAAAATTAAAAAAAATAAACATAAGATAATTGTATTATATAGACTAAAAAACTTACATTTATATATTTTGGTGGCATTATGTGGCTAGAAACTCAAAATTTCTCCATAAACTACACCTTTTTGACCAATGCAATTTCTTCACTATAGGTGATCCAAGATAAATTCATTATCATGTAGAATGAACCACAAGAATTTCTCGCCCTTGGTTGGGCGTTTCAATTTTTTAAATATTCTCTCACCACAAAGAAGGATAATCTTAAATATTCAAATTTTAAGTTATAACTACCCAATGGGTTATGAGACTATTAATTGATCTTCCTCATCAATTGGTTTGATGAAATC
This sequence comes from Pinus albicaulis, assembly GCA_034641835.2. Classification (NCBI taxonomy): domain Eukaryota; kingdom Viridiplantae; phylum Streptophyta; class Pinopsida; order Pinales; family Pinaceae; genus Pinus; species Pinus albicaulis. The sequence goes on from CM076583.1 coordinate 20,936,929, forward strand.
ATTCTAAAGGGCTATGGTATTACAAGAAATCCATTGAGGGGAGAGATCATCTCATGTACTAATCTCTTTCTAAGATAATCATCGTCTCTTCCTTGAAGCTAACTCTTTAAGCATAATTTGGTTAAAAAAAATCTAGGATTTATGGTTTTGAAGAGTATCTTTATTATTTCTTATAATCCAATGATTTTTATTAATGATAACATATCTACTACTTCCTACTAGTTATTTACTAATTAGTGGGAAAGTTTTGAAAATAAGGAAAAATTTAGAGGCTAATATTAGCAAGTGAGCTAATTTTCCATGTTTAAAAAAAAATACACTATTTTCCTTTCTTTCTAAAAATTATTCTATCCTAAAAATAGTCAAAATTTTATAGAATACTATATAATATCATTATAAATTTGAATATTTTTACTAAAATGCTGCTAATCATTTAATATTTTGTATATATGGGACTAGCAATATTCGCCAAGTTTTCTAAACTTTAAGATAAATTTGTATCCCGGAAAATTTCTATGATTTCAAATTGATTTGTACATAATTGAGAAATTTTTATATTTTAATTTGGATTCCTTATCCAATCCACAAGGTATTTTGTCTAAATCATTTTATGTAGAGAACCTAGGTCCAAAGGCCCAATCTTTGGAAAAATATACATACATTCTTAATTACTATTGCCTTGGAAAGGTGGCACAATCATGGTTTAAAGGGGCTGCTCCATAGCCATCGAGGATAAGAAGATAATTCCAACTATGAAGGAGTCTTCCATAGGAGGAAACATTATGGCATGTGACTTTGGCATTGGGCATGTCAAAGAGGGGAGTTATGATATGACAGGAGCCTTATCACCAAGGCCAACATCGCTGTCACTTGGGGGTATAACTCTATTGATGGAGTGTTCCAAGGATCAAATCACACATGTGGTACTTGATGGGCAAGTAGAATATGAGAGGTATAGAGTGGTGGATGGAGTCATCTATTACTAGGACATGATCTTCTTGACTAGGATCTCCAAGCTCAAGAAGAAGGCTCTACATGCAGCACATGATTTATTCCTTTCCAGTCACCAAGGTCTCATGGAGACATATCAGACCATTATGGAGAGATTCTCATGGGAGGGCTCATCCATGGATCTCATCATCAGGTTACTCACAGTACATGGTAAGAGTTCTATTCTTGTACTTATTGATCATATAACAAAGTATTTGCATTCTCTTGCCATTTATATACAATGCATTGCTCCACAAGAGGGAAAGCCTCTATTTGGACTTCATGGTCTTTCTAAGACCAATATCAGTGATGGAGATAGCCATTTATTGTATGGATTTGGGAAAGTATTTTTCTATTCTTGGTATGCTCAGTTGATACACAATGTCATTTACTACCTTCTAGTAGATGAGAAAACATGCACAACTAGCAGATGGTTGGAAGACAATTTGCCACACTATGATCAGAGGCAGCAGGTAGAAAAACTACGATGTGTCCACTTGGGAAACTATTGGCACCATCCAACTTTTCATATGAAACTCAGTATCTTTCTCATTTGGATTCCATATTGTGATGATGTCCTATTCACTATATGTGGAATAACTTGGGCAAGCAAGGTTCATAGAACCAAAGAGTGGATATTTAAGAGACCAATCGCCTTTTTTCCTCGTGAGGGCAACATTATTGCAGCCCAAAATCAGTAAAAACTCTATACATATCATAAATGGAGAGAGAGAAAACATGGGATGGAAAATTTGGTCTATCATGTTCATCCATATAGCCCATCTACATTGCAGGAGCAAGAGGTGGAGGAGTTTTTCTATGAGTTACCACTTTGGAGGGTGACCCATTTTTTTTTATGATAGCTTGGGGATTGGAGCTTCTCATGGGAATTGAGGTTCCCAACATTTTTCATATTCTATTCCTCAAGAAGGCCTCTATACAACATATAGTTGCCTCCATTGATATTCCACTTATTAATGATGAGAGCCATTTGGTTTTGTCAGCAAAGGCTAACTTGTACACTTAGGAGGAGCAACTAGAGGACAGATTGATTGGAGAGCATCTTGTTCAGTGGAGGAGCTTATCAGATGAGGATGCTACAGGAGGAGGAGAGGAGGCTTTGCAGTGTCTATCCTTCCATTTTCCTGAGGAAAAGCAACATTTGGGAGGGGAGGACCGTAATATTCCTAATTATCTTTCAGCTAGTTGGAATATTAATTTTTTCTTTTGATTAAAAGATAGGTGAATAAGTGGGTAGAGAGACCCATAAATCTATTTATTAGGAATAAAAACCACTTCACATCTGAACGTGAATGATTGTATCACCTAAATAAAGCAAACTTAGGCATGAAAAGGGGCTAAAGCATGTGGACAAGGTCAATGTTGACCAAATCAACAATGTTGTTGTGGAGATAGTGGAGGATTAATGGAGGACAACGCAATCATAGAGGAGGAGTGTATGCATGAGAGTAGCTCCTTTAATGAGTGCGACCCAGGCTGAGGAAGCTCATAAAGCATAAAAGGAAGAGGACGACAGCCATAGAAGGCATGATTTTGGATTATTGATATTGTATTAGTCTTGTATGACTATTTGCACGCTTCAGGTGTTTAGTGGAGTCTGCTGTGCTGTTTAGCACACCCTCATCCTCAGGGGAATTCAAGTGCCTACTCAAGAGAGGTTTATTTAGCATAATTTCCACCATCCGACATCAGCCCAAGCTTCAACCATTCTTCCTAGCGTAGTCTCCTTCAGGATTGTGTTGTTTTGTAGGGCAAAATTAATGGAGGAGAAATAGATCCAGTTCTGAGCTTGTTTTCCATTGGAGGGAGCAATTATTCATCAAGGAGGCTAGCAAGGAGGATCCTTGAGCTTCATTCCATCATTTAGCATTAGGCTAAGCTATTGACATCATGTACAACACAGTTCCTTTCAGGAGTTGCATTATTTTATTGAGTAGTTGCAGTGGAAGGTTTAGTGCCCCAGTTTGTGAGTTCGATTTCCATTGACGGGAGCAGTCCTTCATTTGGAAGATCTATTGGAGGAGTACCAGCCATTTATACATCATATCAGCCACCTCTTATTATTTTTCTAGTTGCAGAGCATCTTCAGCCTTAGGGCTACATTTCATCATTTTTGTATTTTGGGTACTTCTAGAAACCCTTTCTAGGTTGTCATGGAATAGTGTTAGAAAACATAGATCTCTAATCTCGACATTTTCTAAACACTATATCATAAGATCCATGTATTTACATTTTCCACCAAAAGTAAACCAAGTAGAAACTACGTTGTCTTAGCCTTCGACATTATTGTACAATAGTGTTCTTCATGTGTTATGTATTGGGTCTCTAGAGGCTTGTTTTGCCTAACTTGAGTGTCTTTTTCCTCAAGCTCTTGTACACATTTCTTCTATATTGTTCAATAAGAGGGCTATATGATTTTCACTCATATTTATGTGTTGATGTATCACTACATTTTTCAGTTTATGTTCTATATTCTTGTCTTTTCCATTTTGGAATATTACAGTGGTATCAGAGCATGATCTCTGGCTCAACTTGTGAGCAATACATCTTATAACACAAGAAGAAGATATCCATAATGATGGAGGGAATGAGTTTTGCCTCATTTCTTTTCAGATATATGAAGGGCCTCTCCAAGGAGGTCAAAAAAATGAGAAGGGAGAGATGCAAGGAGACCTCAAGAAGGTTTCTAGATGAGGAAGGTCCAAGCACTTCCTATCAGCAGCAGAAGAAACCGGTATTGCATAGATCTCCAAAACAATATACTATGACCACTTTCCTTGAAGAGGAAGGTGAAAGGCACGGAGATGGAGGAAACTTAGATCATGAGACTCTAATTGATTATCTTGCAGAATACAAATCTCAATCAAGGGATTTCAAGGAGAATATAACTCTCCAACAATTCATTCAGATCCAAGAAGACAAAAATTTTTACATCGTGATAGTTTGATTTTTATTTTTTACATTAACTAAACTAACAAAAAATTCTTTTGTATGTAGCATTATCCAACACCTCCTGCCCCCAGTGTTGGTGGTAGTGGGACACAAAGGAAATAGATTGTTGAGGAACCCTCTCGTACACCTTCTACGCCTTTAAGTGGTAGCCATAAAATGCACCCTGCCCAAGAAGACACCCAGCCAACCGTTGAACGTGTTGGCAATGATGAGGCTGATATGACCAACTACATTATTGCGTTTCCTGGAGCTACACGTGTCAGCTCCACAGGGACCATTAATGGCACGTTGTTGGTGAACGATGAAGGTGTCCCTATAAATCACGTACAACTCCCAGGTAAATTTTAATATTTTAACTATTTCATGTACTTTATCTAAAACATATTTATCATGATTTTTATTTTTAAATTAATGATAATATCTTCTTTTTCTTTTGGTTTTATTCTGTGTAGGAAACAATGAGTTCTACAGGATTCTGGAGATCCATGCGTTGGTAATTTTTGGCCCAACCATACGTACAGGGTGGAATTCCTAGAATTCCAACCTGAAAAAAGAACTTCTAGATTATCTAGAAGCCCTTTTTGGGGTCGGCACATTTGACAGAAAAGCGGTGGCTCAGGTAGCCGGAAAATATTTGAAATATACCAGGGACACCTATAGGACGCAATTGCAATTTAATCCTAGATATGAGCGTCCTCTCGCAGTTTCAGAGAGTGAGTGGAGAGCACTCATCCATGACGGAAAAGAGAAAAGGGCAAAGAAAGAAGGAAAAATGCCAACTGGACTCGCAAGGTAAATTACAACTTTAATTCAATAGCTTTAATTTTCTTTATGTCTAAAATAAAAGTGTGCTACGTCATATCTGACTTCAATCTTTTGATGCTAGGTTTCCTAACACCTCAAAGGCAACCAAAGCTAGGATTGAGAAAAAGGGCCATCACAAGCTCGGCCAGGGTGGCTACTTGAAATTAGCTGCAAGAATTGTAATTAAGTAGCTAAACATCTTATAATTAATTGTATCACCTTCCAACGTTTTTGTAATCCTATCAAATATGATTAAAAATACACAATCATATGTAATGTAGGGTGATGAATTCGGAACAGAAACTACATAGGAAGATAAAAATATCACTTTCCATTTCGGCTATCAAGCCGTAGTTGAACGTCGCATAAGCTTGGGGCAGGTCCCAAGATCCAGAATGCCTGATAAGGTAAAACATTAACCTTTCAATATGTTTGTTTTCATCCATAAATTTAATGTCTAACAACTTTGTTTAAATTAGCCAAATCTAGGATTGAAAAAAGGGCCATCACAAGCTAGGCCAGGGCGGCTACTTGAAATTAGCCGCAAGAATTGTAATTAAGTAGTTAAACATCTTATAATTAATTGTATCGCCTTCCAACGTTTTTGTAATCCTATCAAATATGATTAAAATACACAATCATATGTAATGTAGGGTGATGACTTCGGAACAGAAACTACAGAGGAAGATAAAAATATCACTTTCCATTTCGGCTATCAAGCCATAGTTGAACGTCGCAGAAGCTTGGGGCAGGTCCCAAGATCCAGAATGCCTGATAAGGTAAAACATTAACCTTTCAATATGTTTGTTTTCATCCATAAATTTAATGTCTAACAACTTTGTTTAAATTAGGGGAGCAGCACTACCGACGAGGCAAATAACCCAGTTTTAGAGCCAGATGTAGATGATCCTCACGTGCAACCTGATCATTGTAGTGGGGACCAGGTCGACAATGCTACTATCAGTGAGGGCCGTGACGGTAATTAATTTCCACTTATAATTTTTTCTAATTATACCTTGATGGTTGTCCTTATAAAGTTTTTTGTTTAAATGACATAGAATGTTTCCCTTGAGGATCTTACCACCAGAGAGGAAGACAGGGCAACAGTCCCAACGGCGACAACTGGTGCACCGGGTAAATAATCTCATTGCAATTTTTTTTATTAATATTACCGAACTAGTTCAATGATATTTAAAAACTGACAATTAAAATTTAATATTAGCTGTTTTTGTAGGCGATGCCCGTCACTGGATGAGACCAGACATCGTGACTACGTAACTAGGTCAGCGGCGACAACTGGTGCACCAGGTAAATAATCTCATTGCAATTTTTTTTATTAATATTATCGAACTAGTTCAATGATATTTAAAAATTGACAATTAAAATTTAATATTATCTGTTTTTGTAGGCGATGCCCCATCACTGGATGAGACCAGACATCGTGACTACGCAACTAGGTCAGCAGTGCGGGTTGAAAGGCATGAAACAGGAGCAGAGCATGATGATATTGATGATGTAATTAGGAGCTTTAAAAATAGGAAGAAGAAAAAGAAAATTTGACAATGTAAAATATTGTATTATTATAAGACAAACGTTACCATACTTGGAACGTTTTTTTACGTTATATAAAAAACTCATTTATCATACTATTTTTATGTCAAGCATTAATTGCAATGTTTCCTTGCGTACTTTTTGTTGAATTGTTTTTTATTAGTTATTGAATATTTTTTTTTATGCTCATGAAAGTAAAAAATGAAATATAGATTGGGTATTGGGGAATTGAGAGTGATGTGAGGGGGGGGCAGGGGCCATAAGAGCTTCCACCTTCACGTGGTTGGCCCTGTTTAGTAGAGAATAATTTGTTGGAGCGATTTAATCTTGGAGCAAACCTCCCTTGATCCAGCGTAGCAACAAAAAAGTCACTGTTGACTTAGTTGCTACTCTTTCAGATCGTGGGAGGCTTGTTCCAAGTTCATGCGACTCCAATAAATTGTTCTTGAAACGAAGAGGAGCTTATTTAGGTATGTTTTGACATTTTCAACATATGTTCTAACATTATCATAAAAATGCATCTTAGAGTAAAAAATACTACATCAATTACTTGTATTTATTGTATAGATAATGATGGATTTTGATTGACTTGGAAGTGCAGGTACAAATCCTCTTGCATCATGAGCAATACAACTTGTCAACTAGGGTCATGTCCAGGATATTTTTTCTTGTGCGCTTGACCAGGTTCGTAATGTCACATTTTGTAAGTTCCTTTATAGTTCATAATTCAATATTAAGCTTGTTCATGATTATTATCTAGGTTTTTTTGTATGTGTTTTTTCATCTATTTGATTGTAAGCAACTCTGCATGTTTCCTGTTGTTCACTATGATTTCTCCCATTACCACTCCCAGGATGAATCCGAATTTATTGTTACATAGGTTACTTTATTGTTACTATGATTTCTCCATTTACGATTTCATAGGTTACATCATGTAAAGTTGTCAATCTCGAGTTGGTGATGAGCTTTAGTTCTCCAGATTTGGGGCTTTTCTGATATTTTCTCCCTCATGTCATTCTTGCATCACCTCGTTGTTTGAGCATGCCAATTTTCTACCACTTGTACCAATTGGCACATGTCAATCTCTGAGTGGTGCCACATTTCACCTATTTTCAGTGAGAGTTTAGGGTTTCTCTAACATAGCTTCAAAAATCTGATTCAGTGCCTGCTTGAATATTGTCACATAATACTCATTGTTTGGATTGATGAGCATGTTCTAAATGGTTGGTTGATTCATAAGAACCACCCATATAGTCATCTTGAGATATTTCAGAAGTTTTCTCGGGTTTCCTTTTTCACCGTTTCTAGTGGGTGGGATGGTGTGGGGTGATCCATCAATACTGGTGCTCTTGTAGTAGGGAATTTGTTTTTGGGGATATAAAGGAGCATTTTATGTAGATATCCCATTGGATGCATTCATAGATGGGCACAAGAGGTCAAGAATTTAAATTAAAAATATGCAACCTCTAGCATGGCAACCTGAAGGCCACGAGAGACACTGGTTAAAGATTGTTTTGTGCTGGCCTTAATATAGTCGTGATTTCTTTCTATTATCTTAATGAAAATATATAGTCTGGTCTCATTAAAATGAGGATTGTGTTTTTATTTCTCTTTGGTTGTTTCTCTCTTAATGCTCCAGAAGTTGCCAAAAGTTGCGATAGTTGTTTAGTTTTCCTGTTACAACTTAAAAGTGGTTTTTAGCAATGGGAGTCATGTTTTTTAAGGTTCATACTAATATGAAGATCTTGTAATTCTATATTCAGCATAAGAGAAGATGGCCTCTACTTTGGGCGGTATGACAACAATTGCCACATCTACCTCATTGGGTAACAATGGAAAGGGGAAGAAGTTGGGTGTAATGTTTGATAATTATGGCAGACAATTGTCTTCTCTTTCAGTTTTTTCACCCATTTCCTTTAATCGCTCAAGCAGAAGAGGGACTCTGAGATTACGCGACAGAGAGAAGGTAGTTAATACAAGAGCTATGGAAAAGGAGTTGTACTTCAACAAGGATGGCTCAGTGACAAAAAAATTGCAGGTCAGAGGAAAAATTATGTTTAAAGGAAGGTCACCTGCACGTGAAACTTCACTGCGGTGGATCTTTCCTTGTCCACTTATATTCGATTTTAATGTGTTATTTTAATTTTTCATGGAGGTTTGTTTTGGCATATGGTCTGGCATTCAATTGCACACTTACTGAAAGCATTGTCAATTTGTCTTGCAGGTGGTGTGAACAAACTTGCTGATCTTGTTGGAGTCACCCTTGGGGTGAAGGGAAAAATGTTGTCTTGGAGAGCAAGCATGGTTCTCCGAAAATAGTTAATGATGGTGTGACAGTAGCTAAGGAGGTAATTTGTAGATGTGTGCTCTAGTTTTATTTTTAACGTTGTATTAGTTCCCCCTCTTAAATGTATTAGATTTGGTAGGCATAATTTGAAAACTCAAAGGTGAAAGGAAACATATTTGTTACCCAGTGGTCTACTTGGCCTATGGACTAGCCACATTAGAGTAATGCATAAAGCTTTTCACAAAAATAAAAGGAAAGGGTTATGGCTGAGTCAAATTTTATTGTTATTGACAGTGTAATGAAATGTATCTCAATGCTATGGTTTGGCCTTTTTATTGGTTGAATTAGAGGACCCAGTTGAAAATATTGGGGCCAAGTTGGTAAGGCAAGCTGCGGCAAAGACAAATGATTTAGCTGGGGATGGAACCACAACATCTGTTGTTCTTGTACATGTTGGAATATTGAAAAATTCCAGAACAATGAATGGAGAATAAATCTCCCTTCCTCTAACACACAGAAAATAAAAATTTCTTTGACAGGAGACAGAGTTTCAGTACTTTGAAAACAAACTTCTATTCCCTTCAATAACTCAAAAAAAAACTATTACACTACTTCCTCACTGAGAGGGATTACAAAATTATGACTGCTACAAAACGCAATGCATAAAACCAACTCACTGTCTGTTCAAAACAAACATACTCTGTCTCTAAAACACTCTGCTGTGTTTTTCACTTTCGCACTGCTGTGCATACACACTTAAAAAGTTACACTTAGTCTTTCACTTTTTACACACTGCTGTGTAATAAAAAATTTACGTACTGTCTATAAAAAAACTACCAAGCTTTTTTGTCCTTTTTATTTTTATATGCCGTAACATATAAAAAATATTATAATAAACCATCTTTTAAAAAAAATAAAATTAAAACTAAATTCTATGGCCCACCTTTCATTTCGCATATGATATATATATAACATATGTTTAAAACATATGTATATATTAAAGAATACATAAAATTAAATTATCAAAACATTAAAGAACCCTTTCCGTCGGACTTCAAAAGTCTGAATAGATTGAATTTCAAACCAAATTCGCGTTCCAAAATGGGATGCTGACGTCTGCCTAATTTGTAATGCGAATTCTCAATCCAATGTGCCTTATAAAAAATTCGGGTCCGGTTTTCAGGTTTTCAGATTCCCTTCAATTTCATGCGATCCAATATTAATGCTCCACGTGTCCTCCTTTTGAATTTACAAAACTGTCGGGTAAATTTCTGTTTGTTTAATTTTTGGTTGGTGAATTGCGTTAATGCTGGCTGTTGTGTTTAAATACAATCCTGTACAGAAATATGGCTGTGGCCGTCTACAAAAAAACTTGCAGGAATTTTAAATGCTGAATTAAATTTCTGGATGGCATGCAAGCAACCTCCAAAAAAAAATGTTGCTGCTGCATCCGTCCTTCTGCTGCAGCAGTTGAAGTTAAAATTCAACAGCACAGGGTTTAATAAGTGAGGTTGTAAAGGTAACTTTTTGTCGATAGTACTGGATTAAGATCATCTATTCATTTTTGTAGGGTCTTATGGTGTTTGGTTTTTTAGTTTTAGGTTGGGCTTATTGAGTCTAAGATAGTTTTTGAGTGAAAAAATTGCTATCAGGTATTAAAAAATTTTGGTTCTTTTGTCAAAATTTATGAGCTTGTTAGGAAAAACAAAACTGACAATGGTTGTATCTTAAATTTGTGGAAAATAATTTGAAATGAAACCTTTTTGTTTAGGTTGTTGCAGCAGGTGCAAACCCCATTCAAATTACTAGGGGCATTGACAAGACAATAAAGGCCCTTGTTTCGTAACTCAAAATTTTGTCAAAGGAGGTAAACGCTTGCCTTTTGAGTAGGTTGGTTTTCCTTTTTGCTGATGGTTTGGTGTATCTAATTGAATTAGTTGCCTAAGGTATTTTTGGTTGCAAACTCCTTTTCATTTTTCATACGGTATTGGCCTTGTGGAATACATTTGATTGTGTGGTCTTGTTAGATCTACAACATTTGTAGTTGTTTAGTCTTATGGCCGAGGTGCACTTTTATTATGGAAATAGTTGATGCAATATTGTCATTTTATCCTTACTGCAGGGTAGCATGTTGAGAAGTTTCTTGTGAAACATTTGGTATTCAAAATGACACTTGATCCTATACAGCATCATGCACTTGACTTCAAAATTCATATTCAAAGTGTGCGAGACAATTCTTGCAAAATTTCAAATATTTATGTTGTTTTAAACCATTATCTTTTTCATGTATTGGATGCTGAAAATGAGAAAAAGAATTTGGTATGAAACCAACTGGTGAATAATTTCCAACAAAACAACCACTTCCAAGACATGATTTAGAAGTAGAACATATGTACTTATGAAGCATAGAAATATATCCTTGATGCATTGTCAATGTTTGGCTAGGGTTATTTTTGGAGAAAATAACTCCTTATTCCTAGAATAGTGATCTTTAATACAAGTAAATGCCAGAGAAGAGAGATCATCGTGTGACATAAACCTATTAACAAAAGTGAACAGGGAATGATTATTAATTATGGCATACTAAGTTGTCAGTGATTTTGACTATTTGTCTTTATCATGTAAAAATGTTAAATTCCAAACTTACATCATCATGGTTTGGCATCATGAGCTTGACTAATTGTCCACCATGCTCATAATTTCATTGTTGTATTCATATCTATAAACAACGTTTCAAATAATAATAAGAAAGTTCTATAAGAAAAATCCAGACCTCCATGCTGCTGCTCCTTGTGAGACAAAGTCAAAATTGCATTACACAATCTGACACATAAGAATCTCCTATATCCGGGTGGTATGTATCCAAACTCTTATAATAGTGTCTTCAAGACTTATGTTGACATTGCCAATGAGATATTTAAGCAATGAAAGATGGAGCCTTCTTCATTATTGTATATGTAACAGTCTTTTATTAATATAAAGATTGATGGTTTTGTCTTTCTGAAAATGAAATGTAAAAATAATTTATTGTGGTCAATTGAAAAGTTTTTTTTTAAAGCTTTTCATTATGGAAGGGCGACATAGATATATGCCCTTATAATTGAAATTCGGACCTACCCTTCAAATTTGATCACTGTGTGGGACCTTAAAAAACAATAAAACTATTCCGTCGCGCGTTATATAAAACATATAAAAAAACCTTTGTCAAAACCTCAAATGAACCCTTTAGCCGTGGGTATTTCATCACGAATTGATCATTTTAACATGTACCTTCTTCTAGAGGAATATTCTTCCACTTGATTAGGTACTTCATAATGGTTATATGTCAAAGAGATACAAAATGTTTATCTATAACTTTTTGTGGTTCAAGAATCAACTTTCATTCTTCATCTAATTTTGGAAGTTCTATTTACATTGGCATACTTTTTCCCAAAACCTTTTTTAGGCAAGATACATGAAAAACCTTATGAATGCAAGAAGAAGGAAAATATAACTTCTATACCACTTGTGCAATCCTATGAATAATTATTTAGGGCCATAACATTTTTGAGCTAATTCCTTATTCTTCTTTTTCTTGAATGAAGATTGCTTATAATGCTATAATCTAAAAAATACCCAATTACCCTCCTCAAATTATCTTTCACTTCAATGTTGTTCCCCTTGTTGTTTTATCATGTTTCATGTCATTTGAAGGTTTTCCATAATTATTTTCAAAGTTTCTTTAGTATTTTCCATATGTGACTCTATTTCCTATACTTTGGACTTATCTTGCAAAAAGTATGAGATACTAGGAGTTGGATATCCATAAAGGGCCTTAAATGGGGAAATTTTAGTAGATGTGTGATAGGTAGTATCATATTACCATTCTTCCTTGACGAACCCACTTCATCCATTAATATTGATTTTCTAAAGAGTAACATTGTAGATAACCTTAAAAACATTTGTTAACTATTTTTGTTTGACCATTTGATTGTGTTTGATATGTAGAACTCATGGCTAGTGTTTCTCCACTCATATTAAATAATTATTTCCAAAATTTTCTTGTTACTATTACTTTAGGAAAACCATGAAGACTATGAATTTCTTTCACGGACACTTCTACCACTTGGCTTGTTGTTTATGTACTTTGAGCTCTACAAGAAAAATCTACAAAATTTGTCTATATAAATGACCACAAAAATGTAATACTTACCTTTATATTTCAGTAACCCTGTAATAAAGTCTATTGATATATCTTCTAGCCTTTGAATATGTATGTGGAATGGTTGAAGTAACCCTAGAGATCTTACTATCTCTCTTTTATTTATTATGCAAACCTGACCTTCTCTTACAAAATTTTGAATATCTTTCTTCATTCCTTCCAAAAATATATTTTTTGATCCTTTGAGATGTTTAAGGAACCCTGCGTCCTACCATCAGAGAGACATGGGACTCCCTTAATATTTTTTTATTCAAATATGCTTGCGTGCATAAAAATATTCTACATTTGCACCAAAGTATATCTCTCTTTCACTCCCAATGCTCCATATAGTTCATCCCATCCTTTATAAATTTTAGTTTTTGTTTAGTACTATTGTCATTTTTCCATTATGGAAAGCTTCTTCTAGCCACCTAGGAATAGAAAATGTAATTGGATATAAATTTGAGGGCTCTTCTATTTTAGAAAGAGCATCATGTACTAAATTTTCCTTACCCTTTTTGCAGATTATCTCAAAATTAAAACTTTGCATTTTTTCTCCTCATTTTGTTAATCTTCTAATGAAAATCATAGCTTCAAAAAATACTTTATGCTATCATGGTATATCTTGACTTTAAAGTACCTCCCAATGATATACTATCCCCATTTTTTTTTGCATGTAATATTGCTTCCATTTATTTTTCATACGTAGATTTCACCAAATATTTTCTTTGAATTCCTTGCTTTTAAAAGCCAATGATATCCTTTATTGTGTTAATGTTACGTAAATTCCTTGTCCTAGTGCCTCACACTCTACTATGAATGTTTTACCAAAAGTAGGTGCAACCGATGTTGGTGTAGAAGGCATGGCATCCATTAAAAGAGAGAATGCCAAAGTAGCCTCATCATTACATATAAATGATATTTTATTCAAGAGATATGTGAGTGGACTTGAAATGCATGAATAATTCTTAACAAATGATCAGTAATATCATGTAAGTCTAAAAAATCTTCTAAGAACCTTGATTTTCTTAGGAATAGGTCATTTTGTAATAGCTTGCATCTTTTGAGGCTCCAACTTCACTCCTTCCTTTAAAACAATATGAACCAAATACTCAAATTCTTATTTCCCAAAAGCACATTTGGATATTTTTACACAAAAATGATTGTTCTCAATAATTTATATAACTTTTCCACATGTTTAGTGTGGTATTCCCATGATTTATTATAAATATGTGTATTATCAAAGAAAACCAACACAAATTTTATAAGATGAGATCAAACAAAATTGTTCTTAAGTCGAGCCCGCCGGACTTCAAATAGCGATAAACCATAATTCAAACCAAATTCGCGTTCCAAAATAGCCTACTGACGTCGGGAAATTTTGTGACGCGAAAACCAATTGAATTCTGCCCTAATCTTTTTCGGGTACGAAGTTGGGCTGGCGTGCGGAGGGAGAGTTGTGACGCGAATTTCTTATCAAATTCGCCCTAATATTTTTCGGGTCCGGATTTCCTTTGCGTGAGCGGCCCAAACAAAGATCCACTCCAATCAATTTCTGCCATGTGTCCTCAATCAAATGTTGCCCTGTCCCTAGATGCGGGTGCATTCGATGGCATTTAAGGTGATGGGACATGGATGTGGCGATTTCATATCAATCGCATTAAGTTTTAATGTTGTTCAATTAAGTTCCAAGGTTTTCACATCAAATTGCATTAAGTTTTAACACTGTTCAAGATTGGACCTTCACTCCTGTTAGCGATTCCGCATGCTCCAATATGATCCGGCCTTCGGCTCTCATTAATGATCAAAGATTAATTATGACGGGCGTTCTTCGATTGCAT